>BQNB010083887.1:8413-28913 GCA_026074375.1 Tanacetum coccineum | reverse complement strand
ACAAATCCGTATGTTATAATGGTGCTATCTTGGGTTGGGGATTCGAGGTATACGATTTAAAGGACGAAGAGTTAATGGGTTGGTTTGTGTTTAAACGTTAAGGATGATTGGAGTTTAGGAGCAGATTTAGTTTTGGGAGAAATGTGTTTGTGACTGCGTGCAATTGATATTAGGGTTAGGTTAATGAGAGAAATCTTAGGAATTGATTTGTTTATATATATCCCTAACTCTATATTCTTGGACCAAGTATTGATAAAAGTGCATGGGCTTGGTATTAGTGGTGTTGGGCTGGTTCTGTTTAGAAAAACAATCATGGGCCGAATATAATTTTGATTATGGGCTAGAATTTATTATAACCGAAAATTGGGCATGGTTAGTGATTATTGGAATTGGGCCGGCTATTTGACAAATAAAAGGGCCGAGTATGATTTTGGATTTAGGCTGGATTGATTTATAATTCCCAAAATATTTAGTTTTAGGCTAATATTGTTTGGATTAAGCCGGGAATAATATGCTCTTACAACAAGTTTAGACTAGACGATGTTTATCCGTTGACGACAATTCAAAATAACATTCGTCCTAGTTTAACGACATTCTCGAACAACAACACAACAAACATGATACATAACACTAAAAACGATCCGAATAAGATTCACTTAAACGTCAAAACGGCTATGGAATTTGGACTTTAATGTCAAGTGATCACGGAGTTTATTTGGTATCCCTTATTTGAGTTTGAAGTGGGTTTCACGAAGGCGTCTACTTATTTCATCATCGAGACTTCCTTCTATTTTCTACCCCTTTTCTTCAAACCCAATCTATCGATTGATGACTTGCTTGAACGTATACAGTTATGATTGAGACTTGGATTATCTAGTTATACCCGATGTAAGGAGTTACATTGTAGTACTCACGGGTTATAGCTATCACTTAAAGGAGTTACGTTGTAGTGCTCAGTGTCACACGCAGATGCCGATGTGGATAGTCTCAAGAGGTGTTGTACTTATTTTGGCTCTTAGTTGAGTGTATAGGGTACTTAGAGGCTTTCTTCTGCACCGTTCTTCAATCAACAACAGTGCAAGCTTAAGTAACAAATTTGGGGAATTCTACTTCATTTTCAAGTTTGGTATATCGGGTTTACTTCACCAAGTGGTCACAGCAATAGCCGACAGAATACGAGGTTGGTAAGTTAGCCAGAGAGTATAAGGTTGAGATGTGATCAGCAACTCTCACGGGATATTTGAAGCTACTGAACGTCAATGATACTTCACAGTCTCAGCAAAATCTTTCAAAGTTCTTCAATGTCTTTCATAACTTTTCAAGATTGTTGCTTATGACAAGAACTTCTCGTGTATATGGTCGTACACGTCAATGATGCTTCCGAGAGTTCGAAACCATCATGGGGGAATACGTGTACTTTGATACTTTGATGTTATCAGGTCAACTTCCAGGGGGAAGTAGTTTATACTACTTCACTTAGTATGGTTTGTGAAGTATTCTGCATGCGTGAGAAGAATTGTTGCTGATCTCTTGCATGTTCCCCCAAACGGATAATCATCAAGACCGAATGTCATGATACAGTATAGAAGCAGTATTAGATGGTGTGGTTGACTGTTTCTTCTACTAAATTCCGCTGTGCACTTTAAATGTCAATGTTAGAAGATCGTTCAAGCTACATCAACGTTTCAGAATCTGCTCAAGATACGGATGTTGGTTTGGGGGGAAGCTGATTCAGAAACTTCGCCAAAAAGGAGTCTATGAAGAAAGCTTTTAAGACATGCTGCATGATTTGGGGGGAAGTTAATCAAATCATTGCATACTACTCAATGTTCCTGAATAAGTCAAGACAAAGAGATCCAAGCGTGGCAGTCCAAGTGTCACAGACTAGAGACAAAGACGTCCATCTTCAGCATTTGGAATGCCTTGAATGTCATTTTATTTTGTTGTATTTGTACTTGATAGGAACATTGTAAGTAATTCCGTATGCCCACATATTGGGGGAAGATTGTTAGCCTTAAAATATGTCGGCTAATACGGAATTACATTAGTTTATATTAGCCGGACACACAGGGACTAGAAATGTTAAGTGTAGTAAGTAGATTGTGTCCCGGGCTATATTATCCCTCCTATTCCATGGAGGGGTCGTGGGATTCCATTTCACTTGTAATAAGGGTGTGTTTTCTCTCTCTAGAATACACACATCTTCCCTTTCTCTCACTAAATAATATGGCTAAACATTTGTTCAATCCTCTTCGACCTCTGGATCATGTCTCTTGTTATGTGAATCTTTAGGGATAACATTAACATTATCCGTTTCTAAATATTTACCTAAATTCCACAAAATATGAGTGTGCCGGTGATGTTGTAGACTTTAGAACTTGGCTTGGTATATCTATTTGAGACCACAATAATGAGTACTATGGATTTAGATGGAGTACCTTGTTTAAATTGGTAAATTTCTAGGATTACACCCAAAAAGCCTTTATATGTTGTTTTATTAACTAACTACACATGTTAGTTAAATCCCCGTATAAACCCTTTTGTTTACTCTCATCTTAAGAGTAAGATACCCCTATAAAAACTTATAGAACCAATCCTTTAGGAATAACACCAACTGTTTGTTACGTTACACCTTAGCCTACCCTGTTAGATTAAGTCCATTTATCAGTTGCTAGTTGCTTAAAGTGTAAAGTATATATTTCTCGAGTCTTGTGTCAATTTTCTATCTTTGGTACGGTTGGAAGAAATTTGCACATTGCAAATGGGAATGTATCATGTATTTTTACTACCATCACAATTTTTGGTACGTCCGAAGAATGAAGAATTATCGAAGGAATTATCCAGAGTTATTATGATCGTAAAGATGGTGAAATTACACCGAGTTTCATAGTTAGTATATAAAAAAAAATTAGAAAAATCGCATCAAAAAAGAGGAGGAAAGTTTAGAGATAATTGTTTCGCAAAATCTTAAACCAAAGGAATTATATCAAGGATCGATTATTCGTTGATACGTCTTATAAGTCAACGATGTAAATTTTTGTATAAAATGGTAGATATCGCCGCTTGTCTTGTAAAAGTATGTAAAGTATGGGATGATTGGGAAGTTGACCGTTACGGGAACGCAAACTTAGGTTGTTGTTTTTTATCAGTGATCTAGACGTTTGTATATAGTTGTGTCTTTTTCATGGTAATGGTCGGGAAAAAGTTTTTAGCAACTTGTGCCTTATTTGTTTTGGACTTAGTCTATTTGTTTCGTAATTTTTATTTAACAACAATTTATTTCCCTTTCCTAATCATTAACCGTGGGTTTTACTCGAATGAGGATGTGATCGAATCATGCATGTCTATTCTGTTATGGTCATGTATACGTGATTCAGCTGCCTTGTTAGTTTATTACTTTTGGTGAAAGTTAGAAGATCCATACCCTATATCATTCTTCATCCTAACCCTTGGTTAAACTCGAATGAGGATGTGATCAAACACATATGTCTATTCCGTCATTACGGCCATGTATGTGTGATTCAACTACCTTGTTGGTGAGGTACTTTTGGTGAAAGATTGTAGAATAATCAACCTTACGCCTTATAATAAAAACCCATTTTACCTTTATAAACTTGTTACTTTTTAGCTCTAGTGGTGGAGATGTGTATCCTTGCCAAGCCTTTGATAGAATACTCGCCACGACCGATCAATTGAGCGAATTAGTTACATGTTACCACATAGATTAGTTGAGTGATTTGAGTGTTTTTATATACCTATTTCGTGAGATGTTTGGTTGTGTACTTGTAATAGATCAAATAAATGCTTAACGGAAAAATCCTTAGGGATACATTTTCATAAACTTCTAAAGGCTACTTGAGGACAAGTAGGATTCAAGTGGGATGATATTTGATGACATCAAATAACGTTACTTGTATAGCATCGTTTATCCCATGTAAATAACCTATTTAGTTTAATTATTGCAAAGAATTATTACTTAATCGTTTGTATTTGAGAATTCCAGTAATTATGGAGTACTTGGTGAAGATTAGCAAAACGGCACGCATTCTAGAGCTTAAACGAAGACATTTGAAGATTACTGTTCTGACATCCAATACGCCGTATCCATCAAGAAAGATACGGCGCATATGTGCCTGCACTTCACAAAAGACCACAAGGGAACAAGATCCAATACGTCGTATGGAAGTTATCCAAACTATGGTCCCCTACTCCAGTAACATCGATGTCTCCGTATGGACCTCAGTCAATATGCCGTATTGAACAAATTCCAGACCTTATAAAATAGGAAATACCTAAAAACGAGGTTTTTAGTGTGTTAACTCATTTTTTTGACACCTCAACCATATAATTCGATTTTCAAAGAGAGAAGAGAGAAGAGGTTCTTGCAATGTGTTAATTCATAGGAAATTATTGTAATTCCTATACTCTTGTACGCGTTTAGTTTATGGTTCATTCGTTAACCTCGATTAGTTTACCTTGGGCCAATTATTACCTTTTGTATTGATTTGATGTTTGATGGATAATACCTTTTGGGTGGTATTAGCCATTTTTATGAAGATCTGATGTTTGGGTTTTGTTATTCGATTTGCTTAATTTATCGTGGATTGCTTGTTTATGTTTACGTTTCTACTAGTTTAAGGGCTTTTGTTTGCGACCTATCATTCAACTAGATCTTAGTGATACAGACCAAGTAATCTAGATGCGCGATGGATTCTCTTATAGTTTATTTTTACATCTAGACCCAATAGGATCACCAATATTAACCTATTCTTGGGTCTTTAGATTGCGTAGCATAGTTGGACTGGCAGAGGTGACACTTTGGGATCAACGAAATACGTCTAAATTTAATTGGTAAAAGACTTGGTTAGTGAACTAATAGTGTATAATTGCCTTTAAGCAGTAAGTGGGTAACGTCTTATTGAGCTAGGGTTTAACAGATCACCATTGCTTTAATTCCCTAAGATAGATTATAATCTGCAATAGGATGTGCTTTTTGTGGTTCAATTTCATTGTTACAGTATTTTTTCGTATCTTATGGTCTTAGATGAAGTTCGCCTAAGTCTTAAAGAATGATATGCTGCCTCGAGTTAAGTTATTCATTGCACTAAATAAACAAACCAACGTTCTTATTGGAATAATAATGGTTAATACAGTTTTCTTATATTTGGCCAGACCGCTCTTTTATCTTCTGTTAATTTGCTTGCGTGTGTTTTAGTGTCTTAAGTTTATTTTAGTGACCACAAAACCTGTGCTACTCTCTCAGGCTGAAAAACCTCCTTATCCGTTAGATTTAGGATTAACATTCATTTAGCATAGGTTTAACATAGAATAAAATTAACTTAGTTTAGATAACCAAAATATTAATAAACTGAAAGATTGTTTCTCGCTCTTAGTGATCGGCACCCTACTTACCACGAAACTTCCATCTGACCAGGTACACTGCCCGTTAAAGTGTTATTTTTGATAAAGTCAGAAAAATATAAATTTAAAACTTGAAACATAAATTACAACCACACAACGACACATCAAATGCATCTGAATGTTTCTCACACGACTCGATACATCACATTTAATATTATAGAATTGGCGAGAAACTATACGGTAGGGAACGCTAAGTTTAGGGACCAAGTATGCAATAATAATAAAGAGTTTAGGGACCAAAGAAACATCGTAACTTTTGTTATTAACAGATGATAATGAAACGACGTGACCGTTCACGGTTATGAAACATCATAACCCTTAACACACACTCTTATATAAAGTACTACTCTAGATCACAAGTCTTATCTTCCAAAAAATAATCAAACGCATAGAAACTTCAAAAATGGATGTTCATCTACAAGAACTTGAACAAGTCGCAAATTCTAAAATTTATGCTCATGTGTGGGTTGTGCAAATGGATAAAGAGGTTAGGAACGACAATGATATTGCGCGAAAATTGTTGGACGTTGTCAAAGATCTTGACAAAAGTTTGGCAAAAAGGAAGGAAATTATTAACGAGTTAAATGATAAAAGGGTATGCGTGCATGGAAAGCTGTTACGTTTTCCAGGGAACTTGAACATTGCGAGATGGAGATGCGTTGTGAATTAATTATGCATATCAACCAAACTCGGATGCGTACCTTTGAAAAAACGGAATTTGTTAAAGCTATGAAGAAACTTTAAATGGGTGATAATGTTGTTATTCTAATGTGTTTTCTGTATTTCTACTATTGTTATTGAAAATACTGTAATAGGATGAAAGCTTAACTTTTACAGCATTCCATAGTTTTGTGTTTTGTATTGTTCTTCGGCTAATTTGTTCTCATGAGTATGACTTTTACCCATGTTATCAAACATGATATACCCAAACAAATTGGTTAACTGCATAAAAAAAACAATAAACATCAATTAAAAGAGACTATGTTCATATTCATTCAAGGTTTGGAACCATAATCACTTAGTAAAAACACGGATAAAAAAAATATAAACCACCGCAAACCAAATACCATGAGGACCAAAACATAACCTAGTGTCCCCAAATTCATATTACTAACAAAAGTACGTTTCTCACGAACACCATAATGGGATTCATTCACCATAATCTGGAGACGCGTCATCTTATACAAATCACGCTTTTGCCCACGTCTCAACAAACGAGTGGTTTCCTTCGCCACATGGTTACAACTTTACCATTCAAGCTCCTCTGCCACATCTTCCCTTTCTTTAACAACGTTCGACACCTCCTCACATAGCTCTCGAAACTTCTTCTCAAGCTTCAACCCAATCTCCACTTGTCTCCCCATTGAGACTAGCATTTGATCTTTAATATTTTTAGACTTTGCAGCCTTTTCAAGCTCCTCGATACAGGCCATCTTCAATATTGTAACGATTTATTAATAGGGTTAGAGTTCGGAATGAGTGAGTTACGGTATTGGGATTTTAGTATGTGATTTTGTTTTATGACAAGTTGGGTTATAAGGAGATAAAGGCCGAGAGAAAAAAACAGCTCAAGGACCAAACGTGCAAGCGCAAAAAGACAAAAAAACTGAACAATAGTGTTTACTATATTAACTGAGTTTTAAGGGATCAACAGTGCAATCAAAATTTAAAGTGAAAAGACGATTGTGCCTATCAGTGGAAGGGCGACGTGGCCAATATAACGACGAAAATAACTGTCGTAAGGTACCAAATAAGGATCTCATATGAGAGTCCCTATTATTTAGAGACCAAATGGGTAAACTGGATTGAGTACAAGGACGAACGGTGTAATTTATCCTTTAATTTAACTTCTTACACAAATTATATAATAAAGTACTTATTTATTAAACAAACGAGATTTGTTACCCGCGCGGTACCGCGGAGCGCGCGGGATTATTTTTTCAACGGCACGATAACGCCAAATACTATTTGTCAGTCGTTGGGACTCACCTTATAACGAACTGATAACCTAAAAGACTATTTCCGTAAATATTTTAAAATATATTTTAAAACTTCAACATTTTTTATAAAATCGTCCGCATGTCAAAAGCATTGCAATATTTGGCTCATTTTGTTCGCAGTTTGACGATCTTTTCAGAGACATTTTTTTCCCGAATGAATTGATAGACACGCGCTCCATATTTGATAAATAAAGTTTGTTATATATAAAAGTCGTAAATAAGTTAAAGTTCGGATTGCATTTTGAAAATTCGTTAGTTTTTTTATTTTTACTTTACATGTGGTTTGAATATTTTAATCAATTTGAATATTTTAATCGGCATTACACGGGGTGGTTTGAATTTTTTAATCAATTTGAATATTTTAATCGGCATTACACGGGGGTGGTTTGAATTTTTTAATCGAACTTGAATTTTTTAATTGACGTTCCAAATGTAAGCTCTTAAAGATAACACAATCTACCAAACTACACGTGGGCTTTAAAGACAGGTAGTATCATTTTGGATTTTGGCTAAGACAATGTTCTTTGGCGATAAGACGAAGTTAGGTGTATTAAGTTGATTTAATATTAGAATAATTTATACTATTTATATTTCCAAAAATGTTTTTGGTTTAACTTTATCTTGATGTGTATGTAATAACTCTCGTGTCGTACAAATAACCAAACAAGTGGAAGTTTTTCTTACACATACATATGTTTCATACTCGCTCTTTGAACTATCGTTATGAATAAAACTGACAAACTTTTAAACAAAATGGAGGTTTTGCATTTTTGAATATCACTATTTCTTTTGCTTACGAATTGACAGTTATAGAAAACGTATTTGTTTACTTAAAACATGATAAGAAAAAATTAAAAAAATATATCCTAATATGTTGGATCACATGAGATCGATCCTCCAAGTGATTTCTTTACGTGTGTATCCAAACATGTCCTATGATTTTTCTCTCTCTACTAACAGAGTCATTCGATGTAATTGAGAATAATGTTATAAAAAGGTTGATAATTTAGTTCATGGTACTACTAGGGCCTGTAAACGAGCTGAACGGTCAGCAACATTTCATGAACCGTTCGTATAAAATCGTTTAATGTCCATTTTTATTAAATGAACGAACATGAACAACAATTTACGTTTGTTTGGTTAAATGAAAGAACATGAACAAAAGTCTTGTCCGTTCATTTATGTTCGTGAACGTCCAATTATTCGTTCGTTTATGATCGTATATATGTTTTTGTTCGTCTATCGTATCTTTTTATTATATAGTTTTGATTTACTCAAATAAAACAACACTAATAGAACACAATATTGTGTATAGCCTTGTAAATTTTATGTTTATTTACTTTCGATCGTGTATGTCCGTTCGTTTATGTTAGCTTAGTGTCTTAATAACGAACATAAACAAACATGAACAACCATATTTCTTAATAAACGAACATGAACAAGAAAATTCGTTCGTTTAAGTGATCGTGTTTGTTTATTTGTCCGGCTAAAATTAAACGAACGAACATGAACAAAACTTCGTTCGTGTTCGTCCGGTTCGTTTACAGCCCTGGTTACTACCATTGGATTAAAATGTTGATAATAATACGTTAATGAAAGGAAGGGTTGATCTTCCTGAATCACTGAAAATTATAAGGTTGTGATAAAATAAAAATAATAGGATGAGATATGGGTAATTCATTCGAGTGATGAGGTTTCGAAAAGGTTGAAACTTGAAAGTATTAAGATATCAAAATAAGACTTTAAATAGGTCAAAGATGACCTAAACATTTGAAATGCTCTAAAAGAGCACGGTACGAACAACACGTCATTGTGCTTTTTCTTCTCAACGGCGGCGCCAAACTGCACTCCTCCTCTCAGCTAATGTTTCCTAACTCGCCGCCATTCATGTGTTTTGTTGCTTGTATTTTTTTTTTAATTTTTTTTTTTAGTAAGTGTTGTATTTTTAATGGAGTTATGGTAGGAGACCCAATACCCAATGACAGTTATAGCTGAAGTGGGGAGAGGTCATGGTGGTGGATGTTATTGTTAGGATTATTGGAGTGGATGGCTTGAGAGGAAACAAGCAACCGATAACGTTATTTATTGTCATTTGGCACCTTAGCACTCTCAGAAAAAAAATTAAAAAAAAAGTAACTAGTCAATTTTGTGTGGGGTATGAAATGCACCAGTATTCAAAAATGATGTCTTAAGATGAAAATACATTTTAAAATACTTAACATGTGCTAAATTTTTATATATAGAAATTTGAATGTCACCTGCCGCTGTTAAACATCAACAACTCATATTTTAAAGATCTCACATTATGCTTGAGAAAACAATATAATGTAGGCATGAAAGGGGATTTTGTAAATGGTTAGCTCTCGAGTTCTGTCTTTTCACAATTGGGCAAATCCTACAAAGGACTTCGTTGTTAACCTTGTCAACACAGAAAAGCTGCGAGAAGTAGTAAATGATCGGGATCAAATAATACTACAAACAACACCTGTGCTTATGAACATGCTATAGTTGTACCTTTGTCCAAGTCACAACAATGACTACGCATTACATTTCAAACTGTAGCATATGAACAATGAAAAATCATGTAAGGTGTAACTCTTCTCAAAGTCGAAAACGAGTGTTGAACTACTTAGGGTGTGTTCCGATCGCGAAGGGCATTAAGAGCTGTTATAGTTAAAATAATGAAAATTTGTAATTATATTTTATTGAGGACGTGAACTTTTGAACATATATGCGGAGTAGTTTGTGTGTGATTTTTTTTATATGGGCGTGTATTGACAAACTAATAAGTAGTTTTATCTATATTTTCGGAGGGGGAATTCTCTTATATACCCTAAATAAATAGTTTTTTTTTAGAAAATTAAACATATGTTTGTCTCCAAAAAAACACACAAGTTATCGAATGCGATGATGTACAATGCTCTCTTAAAGCATAAGCTGTTGGGGATATATGAATCATATTGAAGTTGGGGGATGATAATGTAAATGACCTCTGATTATATCGGATGCATCCATCTTTCATTTCAACATCTCGGGCCGCATGAAGCTAAAAAGGCATATTAATAACTTGTTTTAAACCAGATTATGAAGTTACATTTAGCAACTACGTGTTACCAAACGTTTTTATAAAAGATAAACTAGCTAACTAGTTTACTGGCTATTGCATACTTTTGTCAAACACAAAGTAACTAGTAGTATGAAGTGGTGCGCAGCGGTCGCTAATAACGCGACGCGACCAAGGACCAAGACCGGGATCGAATACCGAAACCTAACTTTGGGCCACAACAACCAAGGGGAACGCGTTAGACCGGTAAAGACTCGAAATGATCGCGAACGACGTCTAGTCGGGTTCGGTCCGAGTCCGAGACAAAGCATAAATTGTCCGGATTTTTATTGAAGACCGAATCGCCGGACCTGGACTAGACACATGAACCGAAGGAGACCAAAATAAAGAAAAATGATAGGAAGCCAAAATGACGAGGAAAGTATTCTGAACACTACCTTTGTGTAGGATTGGCACGCCGGAAACTCACG
The DNA here is from genome assembly GCA_026074375.1 of Tanacetum coccineum. Classification (NCBI taxonomy): domain Eukaryota; kingdom Viridiplantae; phylum Streptophyta; class Magnoliopsida; order Asterales; family Asteraceae; genus Tanacetum; species Tanacetum coccineum. Next base: position 17,958 of record BQNB010083887.1, on the reverse strand, counting down.
TTACATTAGGCCATCAGAAATCGGTATAGATGTATGAAGTTTTTTTTTTAGGAATCTACTTTAGAAAGGGTGGCAAGCAAATACCTCCTTTAGGAATGGACTTAAGCTAAAAAGGAACAAACACAAAGAAGATATATCTTGTTGATTTGTTGACCAAGCTGTGTTTGATGAAGAGAGGAGATGGATTGTTGAAAGGATAAAATTTTGGAAAGAAATGAAACATGGTGAAGGAAGAAGAGGAGAACAAGAGGAACAAAGACGAAGAAAGATTTGCTAGCTTAGCATAGATTTTTACAATAAAAAGATTCACAGACACAACAATTGTGGGCATGTGAGATGTTAACATCTCATTGTCATGAAAAGTTTTATCTTTTTTATTTTTTACTCTCATTAATCTAGTAATGACGGCTATTTATGTGAATATTTGTTTTGTGAAAATGGTATAACTCTAATGGGGCAATTTCTTGACGATAAAATAGAACCCAATAAAGTTGGCTTTTTGAGTATTTCATAAAAATACATATTTAAAGTTTGGTATGACACTTTGGAATGTGGATTTTGTGTGTACAAGACCTTATCATCTTGTTTGGTTTTCTTCTTTTGGCATAGGAAATGGGTGATCGGAATTAAATAGTGATGATAGTAGAGCTAGTATATGTTGGTTTTAGAGTGGGTTTGTGGAGTACTTTTGTGGGCTACTTTAAATTTTCCTCTGCTCTACGATACTGTGACCCCTTTTTAATTTTTTAACAACTTTTTTAGTTATTTACTATTAAAATATATATTTTAATTTAAATTAATTATAAAAAATGATATATAAAATAATGTAGATTACTTTTTCTTAAAACCTACCCTCAAATCTTAAATCTTATACGAAATCCGAAGATTCTATTCCATCCCCACGTTGTATAACCATAACGACCCCTACAACTTTTCAGGGATGCTTTTGGTCCACAAAATTTAAACTAACATTTCATTTATATTTTAGTAGGTAAAGTCGAATTGCTGCGCCCAATGTGGTTGTTTTTTTTATTTTTTTTATGATTTTAAAGCTATGGTAATATAATTTATAGTTTGTTGTCATTGGGTTGTGTGGTGTGTGAGAGGCAATATAATATTAAACACAAGCAAGTAAATTACCCAGGCGACTGCGTTCGATTGCGAGGCTGTTAATTTTTCGCCGGTCGTTTCAGTTGTTGGCGGGGGCTTTGTTTTTGTTTGGGTTTATTTGTTTCGTCTTATTTTTAATAGTTCGCGCATTTTTCTTTCTTATTGTAATTATTTGCCGGATTATTTTTTCCGGTCTCATAAACATTTTTTGTTTACCCCAAAGGCCTGGCTAGAAAAGTGTAAATAGTTAAAAATAAAAGGCACGTCTCGTAAAATTGTTTTTCCTTCTATTTTTAACGAAAGAAGTGGGAAGGTGGGAGGATTATGAGAATTTTTTTTTTTGGGGGCAGATGTAAAAGTAACCAGTTGAGGCGTTAAAAAGGAGAACAGAAGCAAAGTTGGGCTAGATGTTGCACTAAACTAAAATAAAAAAAAAAAAACTAAACGTACTTGGATCGAGCTAGGCCAAAGAGAGGTCAAAAAAAAAAAGTTATATGGAGCGTGGAATATGTGGACTAAACTAAAAAAAAAAAAAAAAGACTTGCCGGCGAGTCCAAAAAAAAAAAAAAAAAAAAAAAAAAAACTTGGGCTGGACCAATGAGGCCAAAGGCCCAAGGCAAAGAACACCTTGAACCGACTGTAGATGAACAGTGGTAAAAAAAATGTTTGAGGATTGTATATATGTAGAATGAGAGTAGAGTGTTTACGTTATATAACATTGCTTTTAATGTCTTTATATCTTTTTTTCCTTGGTTGAAATTTCGGTGAATCCCCACCTCACCAAAATGGAAAAGAGATTTTAAGTATACCTAGTTAAATACTAGCAAGCAATAGCGACGGCAGTACCCGTATAGATTAATATTTTTTTGGCGATAGCAATTGTCTTTTTGATGAATTGCTTTTAATAGGAAGGAAATATAAATGCAGCAACTATAAGTTATTAATTAGAAATAAGCTTGTTTTTTCTTATTAAAATTTCGTAATATTCATAAAAAACTTTTATAGGCAGGGATACCTTGCTGGCCGATAACTGCGGCGGAGCACCCACCGTTGTAATCAAAAACTTTGTTTTAAGGCGATTATATGTTTCTTCAGATGCTAGATTTTAACTGACATGTCGGAGAACTTTAAGGAATAACTTTTACCGCAAACGATTTCATAAAAAAAATGACAGACAATCGTAGCGTCATCACTGTGGCAAGCGACGCTAACGAAAATGGTAGGTCACAACTATTGCTATTTGTTTTGGACGTGTAATTATTAGATAACATTTAACATCACAGAGAAGGTAGTCTGAGGCTTTTACACTGCGTCATCTGGTGGTGTCTATAATTGCTAAATTGTGGCTCGTAAATAAATGACGCTGTATCATGATCGAAAAAAGGTGAGTCTAAAAGTCTAACTACATAAAACATGTGATTTCTATGGACTCATTTAAGATTTTATATTTTCATTAGTGGTGTTTTAAAAAGTTGAAAAAAAATGATAATGATTTATAAACATAGGTTTTGTAGAGAGGGGTATACTAATTATGACGTTTGAGTAATATATAATTTTGAATAATAGCAATAATTATTTTTTAGAAGCGGCAAATTATAGTTAAGTAAAGCATAGCAGGGCGCTAAGGTAAAATTACAAAGATAAGGATCGAGGACAATTTTCATCCAAGAGATTCCAATCGAAAAAAGAAATTGTTTTTATTTAACACCTATTGGTAGGCATTCAGTAAAGAAGTAAACACAATCTCATCAAATAGCAGAATCCATAACGCGGTTGAGATGAGGCCAAACAATTGTCTGTTAACGATACTTCCATATCACCGCACCACAGGAACATATCAAAGACCCCATTCCAATATAGTCCTTAAAGAACCTTTACAAGAGACGAAGAGTGTGAAACCATTCAAGGCCAATCATCGTATGAGAAGAGAATCCGGGGCAATCAAACTCCTACGCTGATCATGAGAGCCTGTTTGGTCATAATAGTTTCAAATCGAGCCATGAGAACAAGAGCAAAAACAGATGCGAGCATGACTCCCCTGCACAGCTGTAAAAGAGGACGCAAAGTGATTAGAGGGAATTTCAATACGACCGATAAGACACAAAATTAAGCCTAGTTGGAAGCTTTAAAATTATTTGCTGCAAACTCACTTTCAAGCCTCATTTCATGATGTTAAATCTTAATTGGGACTTATTTTCGAACCCATCTAGTGGGAGCACAACCGCGAGAAGATGATGATCAAACCTATGAAAAGCCGAGTATAATTTCATTCGAGAAGTTCACCGCTGAGGAATCGAGACTGCGGCAAATCCATCTATCATTAGAGACCGAGAGAATGACAGAGTTAACATCTTTGATCTTTTTGTTGGTGTAAAGCTAGAGGTAGTTCTAAGTTAAGTTGTTATAGTTGGATTCAACACCCATATTTGATTTCTTTGTAATTGTCTAGCTTTTTGCTAGTGTTTCTAATAAAGTTGCCGTTAAAAAAACATCTTCGATGAGTTTGGAGAATTGCTCTTCTTCTAAACTTCCACGAGGGAGTCTTCTAAAAGAACAGAAAATAGAGCTAGCGTTGATTTTTTTCTGCCACCGTAGAGTTTTTATTGCAATCTAAAGCAAACATACGCGAGTATAATTGCTTAAGGGGGATATCAGTAAGCCAAGAGTCAACCCAAAATAAAGTATTCAACCCTTTTCCCACTTTCCTTTTCATATGAGACAACAAGTTAATACCTTTGCTAGACAAATTCCCGCATTCACGAATAATAGTAGTCCAGGTAGAAGAGCGAGCGAACTTACCAGTGTTGTCTAAAGCTCCACCATCGCCAAACATAGCTTTAATGACCCTATACCATAAAGAGGAATCCTTTGACCTGAACCTCCATATCCATTTGAATAAAAGAGCACGATTTTGAGCGAAGAAACTCGAAATACCAAGCCCTCCTTTTTTCCTTGAAACCATTATTTTTTCCCAACCAATCATAGACATTTTATTCTCATTAATATCAGCACCATTAAAGAATCTCCTGCGAATGGACTCCATCTTACGTAAAACACCAACAGGAGTTTTATAGATTGACATCAGGTATATAGGAAGCGAGCTAAGGACAGCTTTATTCAAAGTAAAACGACCACCTATAGAAAGCATTTTAATTTTCCACTTAGATAAACGGGATGAAAGTTTTGCAATAACCTCGTCCCAAAAGTTACTTCTAGAGCTGGAAGAACCGACCTTAACACCCAGATAGTTAAAAGGCGAGGAGAACGTGTTACAACCAATGACATTAGCAGCCACATCCACTTCTTCTTGAGAGGTACCAATGCCCATAATCTTACTCTTTTGAATATTGATTTTGAGCCCCGACGCCAAGTAGAAACATTTAAGCATATTAACGATAGTGATGACATTCGCCTTATCCCATTTACCAATGAAAACAGCATCATCCGCATAAAAGAGATGGGATAACGTTAAAGACTCATCAATACGAATACCTTTGTAGAGCCCGGAATTCAAGATATTGTTGAACGAAATGTGCAAACTTTCCATCACCAAAATAAAGAGGAAAGGAGAAAGAGGATCTCCCTGCTTCAAACCTTTATGAAATTTGAATTCTGATGAGGGACTTCCATTAACCAGAATCGATCCCATTGCCGAAGAAAGACACGCTTGAATCCACCCTCTCCATTTAACACCAAAACCAAAGTTATTTAGAACCCCGTCTAAATAATCCCATCTTACCGAATCGAAGGCCTTTTCAAAATCAGCTTTAAAAATCATAGCTTTGATTTTATGATACTTACACCACGAAATAAGCTCGTTAAGAATAAAAGGGCCATCCAGGATTTGACGTTTAGAAATAAAGGCAGTTTGAACGTCACTAATCAGATCAGGCATAACAATGCATAGGCGATTGGACAAGATCTTGGCAACGATCTTGTAAAAACTACCAATGAGGCTTATTGGACGAAAATCTTTCACCATCTTTGCATCCAATGATTTAGGAATAAGAGTAATAAATGAAGAATTACTTCCAGGAGGAAACTTACTAGAAGAGAAAAATTCCTTGACAGCATTAACCACATCATGCTGAATGATGTTCCAATATTTTCGAATAAATTCGAAGGAAAAACCATCCGGCCCTGGAGATTTATTAGTGCCACACTCCCAAACCGCCTTCTTAATTTCTTCTAAAGAGACATCACTTTCAAGGTCCGCATTCTGGTCTATAGAAATCTTTTGAAACATATGTGAATCAAGATTAATAGTCTGACCTGTAGGCATAGAAAAACGATTAGAAAAGTGTTCGAGAAATTCATTCTTCACTTTGGGAGGATCTTCAATCCACTCTCCATCGACAAGAACACCACGAATAGCAAGTTGAGACCGTTTTTTATTAATGATCCCGTGAAAATACTTAGAATTTTCATCACCTTCGATAGCCCATTGAATCTTGGCCTTTTGGGCCAAATCAGAAGAGTGTCGCTTATCAAGATCATGAATATCTTTCAAAAGGGAGATTCTTTCATTAATAATATCGTTTATTTCTCAAACCTTATCACAGCTTGTCTAATTCTGATATCCGGGACTGAGCTGAATGACGCACCGCAGAAGCCTTGAGCATCTCATCTCGACTCCAGTTTTTGATAATCGCCTTAAGAGCTTGAAACTTCTTTCTCAGAAGAGAAATCTTGTTAGTTTCCATGATAGATAAATTATTCCAAGTATCAGCAATAAGATTATCAAATCCGTCCTTTGTGAACCAAGAGTGAAACACACGAAATGGCGTAGGCCCATAATCAACAGATGATTCACGCAAGAGAATGGGCCTATGATCAGAGAGACGCCTATCAAGACATATAGCAGCAAGCGAAGGGAAAATTGAGATCAAGCCTTCAGAAATTAAGAATCTATCCAATTTACTCATTTTTGAACCAGATTTTAGAGCCCATGTAAAGGAATACCCTTCAAGAGGAAGATCAATAAGACATGATGATGAAATAAAGTGATTAGAGGCTTTAGCACCAATATCGTTGAAAATAGTACCAAATCTCTCGTTCTCCGATCTAACTTCATTGAAAACTTCAAGAATGATACATTCTCCATCCCACAAATTAATCATATGCTTAATGTAATCCCACAAAGATTTTCTTCCGGAGATATCTTGAGGCGCATAAACTGAAACAAACATTAGCTTCAAGGAAGAAGAAATCCACGTACCACGGACAGCTACAAAGGAATCAGATACAGTAACACTTTCTTTAGCGAAAACATTTGGATTCCAGACACAAAGGATCCCACCAGATAACCCAACAGAAGGGCTATAGACAAAGTCGAAATTAAAATTGCCCCATAACGATTTGATGGCAAAAAGATCAATTTTTTCTGACTTAGTTTCTTGAATAGTAGCAAAATTCACTTTATATTTCAAATTTAACTCCCGAATCCAGTCTTTCTTGGACGTATGTCCAAGACCTTGAATATTCAAGGACATAACATTCATCGTAAACCCGATGTCACTCCTTGAAGATCAACAATAGCTTCTATATTTTTAGAACATCCTTCCATATTGTACCCCATAGCATGACCTATTTCAATTAGATCCTCCATAACATCTAGAATTGAACCACCAGCTTTTAGTTTAAACGATCTATTAGATCCACACTTCCCATTTGAGCCTGTCTTCTTATTACAGTGATGATTAGAATTGGACTTGTTAACACTTACATTCTCCTCTTCTTCTATAGTTTCATTAACACCTTTCGGAGTGAATCCAGGAGGAAAGGATGGATCGGACTTTCCGGCATCTTTTGATTTCTCCTTTTGATTATTTCGCTTGAGAATTGAGTAAATTCCAAACGGATCTTCAGATTCCTTACCTGTTTTGGGTGCTTGCTGCTCGTTGCCTTCTTTCATACAACTAGATTCTGATATATGATCAATATCATCTACTTTTTGTGAGTTAAACTCTCCGTCCTCCATTGATTCCTCATCAGAGGATGAATTCTCGCAAAATTCGTTATTGAACTCAGGGGCCCATGCTTCAAGTTCTTTAACACATATCCAGTAAATTTTACCTTTTACGATGATTTTGATTCTTTGGTTTATTATGGTATGGACTTTAGTAACAACACAAATCTTCTTGGCAGAAGAGGAAGAATCTAGAGTGGTGTCGACCTCAGACAAAGTACCCCACTGGGAGATAATTTTCGCATATGCATTATTATTCCAAGTGTTAAAAGGAAGTCCTTCAATAGATATCCACACAAGTCTGTCTTCACTGACAAAAGATGGATCAGCAATGCATAGTTCTGAGAACCAAGAAGCTAAACCCTCATGATTGAGCATTTTCTCTTTTGATGCAACAAAACATGCCTCAATAAGGATCCAAAATCCACCCAAATAAGATATATTGATATTATCAAAGCCTTCGTCAACAAAAATAACATAAATATTTGATAAAGCATTGATATCCTTAATTTTACCCATTAAGGAGCAAGAGAGGTCATTGTCAACAATGAAAGAGTCATCCATCATAATTGCTGGGGAGGAATCAGACGATGGTGAGCCCTTATGATCATTGGATTTCAAAACAGACGCAAAAGAGTTTTTAACAGGTCCCGAATTAATCTTCACTTTAGATGGCTGCACAAACGAAGCTATAGATTCTCTTTGGAATCTTACAGGATTAGCATGTAAATGAAAACGCCTAATCCAAATGGTGCATAAATTTTCAATAAGTCTCTCCATGTTATCCACCTTGAGAAAGCGGACGAAGGCAAATTTCTTGCCTGTTTTGGACCTCTTTAGAGGAATATACACATCGACAACCTTACCATAAGTTGTGCATACATTCCAAAGGTCACGGGCAGTATATGATCAGGGAAGTTAGTAACAAATACCGTCTTGGAAATCTTTCCAGTAAGATCCTCCTTGGATAAAAACGATCTTTTGTCACCTGCCATGAACGAACCGAAGAAATTGATCTTTTTGGATTGAAGAGAGATCTAAAACCTAATGATTATCGTCGAATCAAATAAAGAGGGATTTAGCAGATAACAATGAATAACAAACCCTAAATCTCACTAAATCAGATGAATGGTAATTACTTAGAACCAATAAATCGATTAGAAATCGAAACCCTAATTCTAAAAATCACGTCGAATCTAACAAGAGAGATTAGAGAAAGCTATTATCGATCTACACAAATCAAACGTTATTCAATGAATGGAAATCAAACAGGTTAGACAAATCGATTAGATGAGTGGATCTTGGGAATCGCCATTAATCGCCTCTTTTTTAAACAACTTTTTTAATCCAATGTGTGTGAATGGTAATAATCCAACAATTCTTATATATTCCATGAATCGTGTGGAGATCGCTTTCATATTGAAGTATTTCAACCATGCCCTCGGGTATCACGAAATCCTCAATTGGATAATTCAGATAACCGCACTTTATTTCTTAGGCACGAGAGAACAAAGCAATATACAGAAATTTGTTATGTGGTTATGTCTGGAAGAGATCAATTTTGTGTTATAAAACATAATCGAAAGTTAGTTAAAGTCGGTCAAAAACAGTTGGCGGGAAGAGTCACACCTGCCGGGAAAAAGATGTGTCTTTTGGTGGGAAACCAGTTGAAAGTAAAAAAAAGGGTTATACCCGCAAGGGGTGATGCCCCTTGACGCTGCAAGGGGGTGCGGCCTCATTGACTCCTGCATTTAGTTGTGGCGGCATCAAGCTAGCTAGAACGAGTATGCATTCCGCACCTCTTGACTTGACTATAAGCTAAACATGACTAAGCTCTTCATCTTAAGTAAATCATAATTACACAAAATATTAGCGATTACACTATATTCACCAACAATGAACACGATCCATAAATAAGTGTGGCTTATCTCTTGATTATCGCATTTTAAATAAAAATGTGAGACCGTCATTAAATCTCAATGAACCTTTAAGTTGTTTACCTATTGGCACGGGCAGCTTTGTGAAGACTAGTAAGGGCCATGACCCCTAGGATTTGCGGTATTTACATTATATACCTTTGTAATAATGCATCATTTATGTTATAAATCTTAAACTTTTTAATAAACTATGGTTTGACCCACCTAAGTTTTATGAATTACTCTTCGTCCTTTTTAGAAAAATTGTTAAAGCTCCGTCAGTGCTTTTTTGATGTCAACCAGTCATATAAAGCTATGAATTAAGATCCTTTACAGTTCATATAAACTTTAGAAGTAAAGTTTTGTCATATACATAACAGTGGGGCATGCTGAGGGACCTTGTTTAATTTAACTTTTTGTGAGAAAACTTTATTGATAAAGTTTATATGAACTTTAGAGGATCTCAATCCTTTTATATACACTAAAGAGTTGATAATTTGTTATAACCTTTATAAATTAAATATCTAGCTAGCCAATGAAAATAATGAGTT
>BQNB010083886.1:0-26216 GCA_026074375.1 Tanacetum coccineum | reverse complement strand
CCTCAGCTCCTGCTATGGGTAAGAAAAGCACTTCAGCTTCAAAAGTTAACTCAGCTCCTGCAGGTAAATTAAAGAATGTAAAAGTTAAAGATGACCTTACTTTAGCTATTGTAATAAAAGAACTTAACAAACTGAAATTACAAATTAGCAAGACTTAGTCATCTTGTTCTAGAATTAACCACTCTCAACAGGTTCCCTAAAATGCACTCCAAAACCAACATAAAACACAATTGAAAAAGGATTGTAAACTTTGCGGGTTAAATAATCATCTCTCCGAGAATTGTTACAAAGTTATGTTTTGTAAAATGTGCAAGAGAACTGATCACAGAACTTGTGATCATGCTGAATTACTGTCCACCATAAACATGACTCAGCATCTCAAAATTCCGGGTGGACCCTCATCAAGATCCATGATCCAAAGACCATCAAAACTCTTCTTTCCTCCTTGCTTACACCGTGGACGTATTGATCATCTATCTGATAATTGCTTATACTATCCTCCCATATGTAGATTATGTGGAAGTTATGATTATGATACAAATGTTCATAACAAGATCATCTCTCTTTAAAGAGAAATCAAACCAAGAAACCTTTAACATGTCATCAAAAGATGTGAAACTTGTGGTAGCACAGTTCATAACACAACTGATCATTATGACACTAAATGGTTTAAAAGAGGTAAAGCTTTTTAGGCTAAGAATGTTGGAGCTCTAAAATCAAAGAAGAATGGATCATCAAAAGCGAACAGATCTAAGACCCCTACTAGATGGTAGGTTTCCAAGCAAAACTAACCATTCTTAACCTATTTGTGCAAGTATCACACCCTAAGTCCACTTGGCACCTAGAAAGTGGATACTCAAGACATATGACTGATGAAATTAGTTACCTGCACAAATAGAAGAAACAACCAGAACCTAAAGTAATGTTTGAAGAAAATTCTACATACACCACTGAAGGTCATGGTTCCATAAAATATAATGGTTTAGTTTTCATAGAAGTAGCTTTTAAATGATCCATTCATCTCTCAAAACAAAATTCTTGTTACTGATCATTCCTCACTTGTCTATTCAAAAGGACAATTCAATGAATCATCACGTAAAAAAAAGAAAGCATCATAGGGCCCAGCTTAAAACGAAAAACTCCTTATGAAATATTTGTTAGAAATCCTAAACATCGACTTCCTTTATATTTTTTGGATGTCCTGTTTTCATCCATTGTCATATAGATCATTTAGGAAATTTTGATGAAAAAACTGATGATGGTTACTTCCTTGGATACTCACTTGTTTCCAAAGCCTTTAGAGTCTTTAACACTAGAATGCAACAAACTGAAGAAACCTATCACATCACATTTGATGAAAGCCATGTGTTAGCCCTAAAATATGTCGGCTAATATGGAATTACACTAGCTTACTTATAGTCGGATACACAAGGACTAGAAATTTCAAGTTAGGATAGTAGTGCGTATCAAGGAGTATATATACCCTCCTATACTTCCATAGGAGGGTGAGGATAACTATTTTGTATCTCATAAAGTGTGTGTGTTTCTCTCTCTAAAAAACGCACACATCTTTCCCTCTTTACTTTTCTCTCTTAATAATACGGCAACTTATTTCTTTTATCCTCCCCGACCTTCGGATCGTGTGTTTTAGGCTAGAATCTTTATGGGTAACAATTGGTAGCAGAGCCTAGGTTGCGTTTTGTGTTCGTGGTTTGCTTAGATGATGGTGTTCGTGGCTTAATAAGCTTTTTCGTGGCTTATTATTAAGCCAAAACCTACGGGTTTGGTATGGTTGGTGGTTATTTTGTGCAAAAGCTTGAATTTTTCTTCTCTCTAATGGTTCTAGCTCATTTGTACAAGTGGATTATGGGTTTTCAAAGCTTATTTTTTAAGTCTTTTTGGTTCGAATGGTTTTTATACTCAAAATCTTGATTTCAAATTTTTGGTGTTAAAAATCATAAAGTTTATGTTTTTAAGGTTCTACTAGGCTTAGATAAGGAAGAAGTACAATCAAAATAAGTAACATCATCCAAAAGTAATGCCTTTTTTGTGTTTTTAAAGAAGTTGAAGTCTCAGAACTGAAGGATGCGATTTAATCCACTTTAAGGAGGCGATTTAATCCAAGTTCAGAAGGCGATTTAATCCAAGGCGATTTAATCCAAGTTCAGAAGGCGATTTAATCCAAGTTCTGGAGGTAATTTAATCCATTTCTTTAGGAGGCGATTTAATCCATTTCTTCATGGAGGAGGAAATAATCCAATACTTTAGGAGGCGGATTAATCCATTTCTCCAGAGGGCGATTTAATCTCAATACAGGAGGTGATTTAATCCTAATTTCTTCAGGAGGCGATTTAATCTATTTTTTCAGGAGGACGATTTAATCAAGGGCATTTAAATCACTTTTACCGAAATTCATACAAGGTCTGTCTTCGATCAGGATACGAAGAATATTTCCATTGTTGCGATGGTAAATCCTGGCCCCCGCTGGCTCTATACTGTACGTGCAGGTTGATAGGTTCCCCAAACTTCGTGTAAATAAGACTCTTCCAAGAATTCCATCTCTTCCTTAGTGGGCAGTCTTTTGTGTAGTGTGGTCCCTTACATAGTTCGCATCCTACCTGAGCAGCGTATACTTTCTCGTTGACTTTCTTGATCTCTCCTTCCAATGGTTATTGATTGGGCTGAATACAGCTAGCCAACAGAAGTGTTCAGTACTTTCTGGCTTTTGAGATGTTTCCGTTATGCCATTATCTGGGAGTAATCAGCCATTTCTTGTATGAGACTATTTTTTTGCATCAGCAACAGTTTTAATGGGAAAGACACCATAGAGTCAAGGGATTTTTTGTCTGTGTGAACATCGATCCCATTATAGAATAAGATAACTTCTTGCATATCAGTTAAATAATGCTGAGGATATTTCATCAAAAGTTCCTTAAATCTTTCCCAGGCTCTGAAGAGACTTTCATCCGGTTCTTGCTGGAAATTGTTTATCTCCTCTATTTTCTTTGTCGTACGAGTAGGTGGGCAGTACTTGTTTAGAAACTTTGTTTTCAGGGTTTCCCATTTTGTGATTGAACCTGATGGTTCATTCCTGAGCCATCGACTTGCAGCTCCAGTTAAGGACATGGGAAAAACTCGAAGCATTACTTGATCTTGTGTAACCTCTGGAATATGAAATAAGTCAACGATCTCAAGAACTTTTTCGATGTGTTCATTTGCGTCTTCATGTTTTGAACCGCTGAAAGTATTTTCGCGAAGTTCCTTGAGATATTTCCCTTTTAATTCAAAGTGAGTTTTGTCATTAATCTTGGGCCTAACAACTCCTGACCCATAGTTTCCACGGGTCTTGCTCATGTATTGCTCCATTGTTTCCGTTATAATTTCTATAATTGAATATTCTTAGATGTCAGAAAATAAATCGCGCTCTGGTGAACTAGATTCCACAAGACCAGGTATCTCGTAGAGCCTCCTTTTTGAGCGGAATGCACTTTCTGGGTTTTCAAAAGGTGTAATTAGCTCCTTAGTGGAACTTCTTGTCATGCATCACCTGAAACAAGGGATAATAAATCAGTAGGATAGGCTCTTTGGATAGAATACAGGAAGTTAAACATGTAAATCAATTTTTTTAGTTCTGTTACTGTATCTGATGAGCAATACGCCGTATTCAATTGATTTGAATACGCCGTATTGTCTGCTGAAGGTTAGTACGCCGTATTTATTACACAGAATACGCTGTATTGTTTGGAAGAACATATACGTCGTTTAGACTGTATAAGTTAATACTCTATTTTGAGTGGAAAGGTCGATACGTCGTATCCAACTAGTGGATACGGCGTATCTGTTGATCTCTCAGAACATGGTACTAAGAAAACAATTAAATAATGTTGGAATTTAAACACACAATTAAATTAAATTAATTATAAACAAAATCAAATTACACTAATTAAATTAATCTAAACTAATGGTTAGAAATACTAATAAAATTAAAGGTTAAACTTTTTTACTCCTCGGCAACGGCGCCAAAAACTTGATGTGTTGTCGTGTAGGGTCAATTTATTGATTACCAAGTTTTACATTTATATTTAGCCGACTTATCCTAAAACAACACTTTAACGGGCAGTGTACCCGATCGGGTGGAGTTTCGTGGTAAGTAGGGTGTCGAACACTAAGAGCGAGGTTGTTAACCTTATAATCTATCAGTATTTTAATTACTCTAGTTATGTTAATTCTAATTACTTGTTAAACCTATGCTATATACGCTTCTAACGGATATGGGAGGTTTTTCAGCCTGAGAGATTGGCACAGGTTTTATGGTGACAAAAATTAATTCTAAACACAATAAACATTCAAGAAAACAATAAGAAGATAAAAGAGCGGTACAAGCCAAATAATATAAAAGTGTATTAGCCATATTAAATCCGATTAAATGCTGGTTTGTTTATTTAGTGCAATGATTTCTTATCTCGAAGCGGCATATCATTCTTAAGACTTAGGCGGGACATCATCCTAAGACCTAGACACGTTGAATCCTGTCACAATTAACGCATCCGCATAAAGCATCCTTTTAGTTTAATTATAATCTATATAGGGATTATAGCAATGGTGATCTTGATAAACCCTAGCCTATCAGGACTTTACCCACTTACTGTTTGACGGTATTTTATATACTGGTAGTCCACTATTCAAATCTTTATCAATTAATCAAGAACATACTTGTTGAAACATTACGGGTCACCTGCCGGTCCAACTAAGCTCTTAATTTAAAGACAAAGACAGAACGTTATTTGTGATCCTATTGGTCCAGTAATATAAAACACGATATGGAGAGCTATCCTAGTATCTAGCTCACTTGTTAGGCGTAACTAGACCCAGTTGAATGATAGGTCGCATATTTAAACACGTAAACAAGTATCATGTAATAAACATAATTAAACTTCCAACGATAAATTAAAAAATCGATTTTAAAACAAACCAAACATTAAATCTTCATTAAGATGGCTAATACCCCAATGGTATAGCCCATAACCAATGTAATTATACAACTTCGTTGTTCAAATAACTCAATTAAACTTAACGTTTTTTACCGAACATACCAAAAATTAAATGATTACAATAGTAAGGAAATACACGGTGTCCTTCTAAGAATCGTGATCGATTGCTTGACTTGTTTCTCTTCTTCTCTTTGAAAAACTCTTTATGACATGGTAAGAAGAATGAAGATTTTGCACACTAAAATACACATTTTTGAGTCTTCTATTTATAATATCTTAAAAATGTTGGATAACGCCGAATTTGGGCTAGGACCAATACGGCCGTATTGGGGTAATATCCCTTAGAGTGCACGCAAATTTAAGATCAGTAATAACATACATTCCCAAAATATAAATATCTTCGTATCTTTGAATAGTTATCTTCATGGATACGACGTATGGGGAATTGTGAATGCGCGTTTTCTTGTGAAGACTTGGTGCTGATACGCCGTATCTCTTTTCCTGGATACGGCGTATTGGTCAAAAATGAGTAATCTTCAAATGTCTTTGTTTTTAGCGTCCAATATGCGCCTTTAAGCATTCTTCACAAATTCGCTCCTTAATTACTACAAATAATACATTTAAACAATTAAGTACACATTCTTGCAATAATTGTACAAAAGTGGTTAGTTTATTTGGGAAAAATAATGGTATAAATGTGACGTTATTTGATGTCATCAGTTCTTCAATCAATAACAGTGCAAGCTTAAGTAACAAATTTGGGGGATCTTACTTCATTTTCAAGTTTGGTATATCAGGTTTACTCCACCATGTGGTCACAAAAATAGCTGACAGAATACGAGGTTGGTAAGTTAGCCAGAGAGTTTAAAGGTTGAGATGTAATCAGCAATTCTCATAGGATATTTAAAGCTACAGAACGTCAATGATACTTCACAGTCTCAACAAAATCTTTCAAAGTTCTACAATGACTTTCATAACTTTTCAAGATTGTTGCTTATGACGAGAACTTCTCGAGTATATGGTCGTACACGTCAACGTATTCTTCAAAGTCAGGAAATGGTCTTTTGATTCGTCAAAGTCTTGGATACGTCGTATAGGTCTAGAATAATATGGCGTATTTGCTGTCAGATCAGTAGACTTTCTCGAACTCTTCATTTATGCTCCAAAATGCGTGCCTTTTAGCATAACTTCACCAAGTACTCCATAATTACTACAATTCTCAAATACAAACGATTAAGTAACAATTCTTTGCAATAATTATATTAAATAGGTTAATTACATGGGATAAATGATGCTATAAAATAGACGTTATTTGATGTCATCAATATTGCTCCAAGAGTAAGAGAAGTTGTAATGATAGCTCCAAGAGTAAGAGATGTATATGTTCTTGACATGACATCCTCTGCTCAAGAATCTTGTTTCTTTGCCAAATCTTCTGAGAATCTCAACTGGATTTGGAATAAAAGACTTGCTTATCTAAACTTCAAAACAATCAACAGTCTGGCAAAACAAAATCTTGTTATTGGTTTTCCCTCACTTGTCTACTCAAAGGACAAACCATGTTCATCATGTGAAAAGGGAAAGCATCATAGGTCCAGCTTCAAAACAAAACAGACATTTTCTATCAAATAAATGTCTTCATCTTCTTCACATGGATTTATTTGGACTTGTAACTCCTAGGTCCATTAACCATGAAAAGTATACCCTTGTCATTGTTGATGAGTACTCAAGGTACACCTGGGTATACGTCTTAAAGAAGAAAAGTCAAGAACTTGAAACTATCATGTCTTTCATCAACATAGTTGAAAATCAAAATGACATCAAAGTCAAACAACTCAGAACTGACAATGGTACTGAATTCAGAATTAACATCCTTATCAACTTCTGTGATGAAAAATGAATTTCTTAAAAAATTTCTTCTCCCTACACACCTAAACAAAATGGTGTTGCTAAAAGAAAAAATAGAACCCTCATAGAAGCTGCAAGAACAATGCTTTCAGTATCTATCTTTTCAAAACAATACTGGAATGAAGCTATAGCCATTGCATACTACACTCAAAATAGATCCACGATTGTTAAAAGACATCTCAAAATTCCTTATGAAATATTTCGTAAGAGAATCCTAAACATTGACTTTCTTCATGTTTTTGGATGTCCTGTTTTCATCCATAACCATAAAGATCATTTAGGAAAGTTTGATGAAAAAGCTGATGATGGTTACTTCCTTGGATACTCACTTGTTTCCAAAGCCTTTAGAGTCTTCAACACAAGAAGACAACAAACTAAAGAAACCTGTCACATCACATTTGATGAAATCCCTAATGTTATCAAATTCACAAAACCTTTAGTTAATAACATCGACATTGCTGAATCTGAAAGATATCCACCTGATGAATATCTTCACCCTTATGAGCCTTCTCAAAGGTATCAAACAAACATCAATGATGTGTCTTTCATAGAACCCTATGAAAGTCCTAAACCAGTTGTTCTTGAAACTAAAGTTTCATCTGACCAAAATGGTCAAGCTGATCAAAATGATCAAACTGCTCAAACTAATGAAATCTTAAATGATGATCAGTCTGAACACTCAAATCACACAAATGATGAACACATCATTGATTATCTCCCAAGCACTGAAGATATTCAGATCCCTGAACACTTGTTCTCTCCAAATGTAGAGGATACTTCAGTATAGGATACAATTCCAATTCCAAATCCTTCTTTGTCCATTCCATCCATGACCTCTCCAGCTCCTCAAGACAGATGGTCTCAAGACAAACACATTGAGCTGGTCAATATCATAGGTGATCCAGGAGCTGAAATGCTCACTCGAGCCATGGCTAAAGAACTTAGTGCTGCTTCAGCTCATGAATGTCTCTTTGTAGATTTACTTTCTGAAGAAGAACCTAAAAAGGTCTCTGAAGCACTACAACCAATGTTTTGAAAGTCTCAAGGCGCACTAAGGCGCAAAGGGGATCAAACAGCCTTGAGGCGAGGCGTAAACCAAAGCATGGGATTCATAAATATGAGGCACACTAAATACATTAAGTTTTTTTATATCACATGTGACAATTTTATGCAGATTGAATAACACAAAATAACATTTGAGATACTTAATAGTTAATAAATCTAACAAAGCTCATATTTAAACCAAAAATATCAAGCAAGCACGTGGAGCAACGTATCAATATTCAAGGCATAATGCCACATTGTCATGATAATGTTTCATAAAGAAACTACTTAATGAAACAAGGTGAGAGATTTCAATCTAAGTCGTCAAATTCCCCCATCGTTATCATCATCTTCAAATGTGTATCCCTCCTCATTGTGATCAAATTCATATGTGTCAAATTAAAAAGAGTTCACATATGTGTCAAATTAAAAAAGAGTAGTAAAATGAAAAGGATTCAGACTTACTTGAACTCTTGAAGAAATGGATGAATATGAAGAAAAATGGAGGCAGATTATGTCATTGTATTATGTGTTTTATTAATTTTCTAAATTAGGGTTATTACTTATTAGATTAGATATAAGGCTAATGTGATGGTGTCTTAATATTTAGACAAAAAGACCTAAATACCATTACATCTTCTAGGCGCGATTAGTCCCAAGGCGCAAAATTCCAAGGCGCTGCGATTTTTGTAGGATTTATACATGTCGTGAGCCTCGATCTAAAAAAATTCCGAAGGCTAGAGCCTCGAGCGACTTAGGGACTAGGCGCGCCTTAGGCGCGATTTTTAAAACATTGACTATAGCATCCTGGATGGGTTGATGCCATGCAAGATGAACTAAACCAATTAGCCAGAAACAAAGTCTGGACATTAGTTCTTGCACCTTATGGTAAAACCATAATTGGCTCAAGATAGGTATTCAGGAACAAAAGAGATGAAACTGGAATTGTCATTAGAAACAAGGCTAGACTTGTAACTCAAGGCTACAATCAACAAGAAGGCATAAACTATGATGAAACCTTTGCTCCCGTTGCAAGACTTGAAGCAATCAGGATCTTGCTTGCCTTTGCCACTTACATGAACTTCATAGTATATCAAATGGATGTCAAAAGTGCATTCCTCAATGGTAAACTAAAAGAAGAAGTTTATGTCGAACAACCTCCAGGTTTTGAGAGTAGTGAGTTTCCTAACCATGTGTGCAAATTGGACAAAGCCCTTTATGGACTTAAACAAGCTCCAAGAGCATGGTATGAAACTCTCCCAACCTATCTCACTAAACACAAGTTTGTAAGAGGTAAGATAGACAACACTATGTTTGTCTACAAAACTCAAACTAATGTGATCTTGGTACAAATCTATGTTGATGACATTATCTTTGGGTCCACCAGTACAAAATTATGCAAACAGTTTGCTAAATTGATGACTCAAAGATACGAAAAGAGCATAGTGGGTGTCCTCACCTATTTCCTTGGATTTCAGATAAAACAATCTGAAAAGGGCATTTTAGTCAACCAAGAAAAATATGTCAAGGATCTGCTAAAAAAGTATTGACATAAATGGTTCATTAGTGAAAACTCCAATGGTACCCCCTAACAAGTTAGGACCTGATCTCAATGGCAAAGCTGTAAATGAGACTCGGTATAGAGGTATGATTGGATCACTAATGGACCTAACTGCAAGCAGACCTAACATTTAATTCTCAACTTGTCTCTGTGTAAGATATCAAGTAAATCCTAAGGAATTCCACCTTGTTGCTGTTAAGAGAATCATCACGTACGTAAAAGGTACTCCTAGTCTTGGTCTTTGGTATCCAAAGTGTTCGGGTTTTGACCTAAAAGGATACTCAGACTCTGACTATGTTGGATGCAACATGGACAGAAAAAGCACTTCAGGTACATGTCAGTTGCTAGGAGGCAAACTTGTCTGCTGAAGTGCTAAGACGAAACAATCAGTGGCTATGTCTTCTGCTGAAGCTGAATATGTAGTTGCTACTGTCACACCCCCAAACTGGGCCTAGACGGAATACGTGTCCGAGGGCGTGACGTCATAACAATCCGATCACAAAGCAATAAAGAACGACCACTAATCATGGACGTTTGAAAAAGTTTACTCGTTGCATGAAATAAAATAGATTTAAGTTTTACAGCCCATAATAATTAAGTTAAAAGTAGCGGAAGCATAACAGAGTTTTGATAAAGACAACGAGTAAATAATAGATAAGTCTTGAAATTGGCGAAGTCACATAGCACATAGACTCCACATAGCATCAAGAATCAATCCAAGCTAAGCACCTGAGAAAACATGTTTAAAACGTCAACATAATGTTGGTGAATTCATAGGTTTAAGTTTGTACAAGAGTGGACCACAAGATTTCAAAACGTATGTGACTACTATAACAAATACAGCATCACATAAAAAGTATTTATTGTTGCACTAAGCTCATGACACCGAAGCTAATTAAGTCAACAGGGCATGTTACATCCTGTTGCAAAGTATTCCTGCCCTAAGTCGGTGTCCCAAACCAAAGACCACCATAAAGTATAATCGACATGACATATATCCGTTTGTTCATCGACGACAGAAACAAGTAAGTGCATGCTTACCCGGATAGGGATAATTAGTCCCAATAGATCTATCTATTCACTCGCGCTCCCTCAACCGGTCCTCCGGTCGAGAAACTAACAGTTCATGATAAGTTGGGCAGTAGTAGGTTTGTAAGCTACTTAGGCAACACATAAACAAGTAAAACTCACGTAAAGAACTTGTGTCCAATTTAAAAGCAAACAATGTTTCTCACCCCAATAGTATAAAGCGTTTGTAAATCAGTAAAAATGTGGGGCTATGAACTCACCTTAGCAAGGGTAAGCGATAATTCAGCAAGTAATTTTGCTTTAATAAAAGCTCTTTTAGTTAGACAGTACCCAATTTAATCACATCCTTATAAAACAATTTGTGGTCGAACGGGATGCCAAATGGCACATATAAATTCTTAAAAAGATTTATTAGCATCCCTTTGATAATATAATTACAAATCATGATATTAAAATCTAATTCCTTGTTAAAAGTATTAGTTTTGAAAAATTTATTGATTGTACCATGACTTGTTTCCAAAAGCGTATTTGACCCATGTGCATAGGCACCATCATTGGTATTTATTACATTACCCAAAAGTCTGTATAATATTCAGATTTTTTCATTCTTCATTGTCCTTATCCGATTTTGAATCATCATGATAAATTACGTTAAAAGGAAATAGATCATTAAAGTATAAAACATTTTGTTCCTTTTCATCACATTCGGGCAATGATGTTTCATCTTTCAAATCAAAGTCATCGATAGGTTGAGGACTTACAGTAGGTTCAGTTAAGAAATTTAATTTAGACGTTAAACCATCATTGTAAACAATGGCTGGAAATTCTTTCTCAAAATCTTTAAAGAAGTCTAAATTATTTACAAATAATGGACCATAGGCTGGTTGATGGGAAACAGAAAGGCCATTTTGATTCTCATTATCATTCTTCTGAATCGTTTTCAAAATCCGTTGACATAAATTATTTTTTAGGAAAATGAATTTTTGTCATAAATTACCGTGTAATCTTCATCGTCGGATTCGTCAAACGATATAAAAAAGTCAAATTCAATGTCGTTAAGAGGACTTACCGTGGGTTCATACATTAACGTATCATTAAACGCTATAGCTGGGAATTTAGTTTCAACGGATGTGAGGTCGTGAACGTCTTCATCATACCAGATCTTACCATACGTATCAGTTTCCCAGTTATACACCTTACCACGCCTACGAGCTTTTTCTTCCTCAAGCCTGATGTATACTCCATAGTTATGTTAGGGTCGTCTATTTTAACCTGTAATAAATTCTCTAGGACAGAAAATGGTTGATGACATCAAATAACGTCTATTTTATAGCATCATTTATCCCATGTAATTAACCCATTTTATATAATTATTGCAAAGAATTATTACTTAATCATTTGTATTTGAGAATTGTAGTAATTATGGAGTACTTGGTGAAGATTAACTAAAAGGCACGCATTCTGGAGCTTAAACAAAGATATTTGAAGATTACTGTTTCTGACAAAACACTATAATACGCCGTATCCATCAAGGAAGATACGGCGTATATGTGCCTACACTTACCAAAGACCACGAAGGAACAAGATCAATAGGCCGTATACAGAAGAAGGCAATACGCCATATTCAAGCTATATGGAAATAAAATATTCTAGAAGATATCAAACGTGGTCCCTACTCCAAGAAACCCCCAATACGCCGTATCTAAGACTTTGGATACGCCGTATCGACCATATTCCAGACCCTATAAATAGAAACTCAAAACGAGGTTTTAAGTCTGTAAATCATATTCTCGATACCTAAACCATAAAATTCGATTTTCAGAGGAGAAAAAGAGCAGAAGAGGTCGAGCAACGCGATTAATTCCATAGGATACAACGTGTAATTTCTTATACTCTTGTAATCGTTTAGTTTTGGTATCATTCGTTAATCGGTTAGTTTGCCTTGATAATCATTACTTTTGTATTAATATGAAGTTTAATTAATGGCTATACTTCGGGTATTAGCCACTATTATGAAGATCTTAATGTTTGGTTTGTTTATCTCGATTTCTTAATTTATCGTTGATTGCTTGTTTATGTTTATCAATTTATTCTTGTTTACGTGCTTTTGTATGCGACCTATCATTCAACTGGATCCTTCTACGTGATACTGGTCAAAGTAATCTAGAGCCGGGGATGCTTCCATATATTTGATTTATACATCATTAAACCTATAGGATCACAATATATACGATCCTATCTTTGCCTTTTGATTTGAGCTTAGTTGGAACCATAGGTGACCTTGGTATCAAAGAGTATGTTCTGCTTTAATTGGTAAAGCTTGGTTAGAATGGATACTAGTGTACCGAATTGCCATTAAGCAGTAAGTGGGTAAAGTTTCCATGAGCTAGGGTTTAACAAGATCACCATTGCTTTAATACCTAAGATAGATTATAATCAGCAAATAAGATTGCTTTAGGGGTGCGTTATTGTGATTAGATTCTATGTGTTAGGTCTTATGAAGAAGTACCGCTTAAGTCTTAAGAATGGAATGCCGCTTCGAGATAAGAATATCATTTCACTAAATAAAACAAAACGTTCTGATTGGATTAATAATGTTTATAAAGTTTCTTATATTTCGCTCAACCGCTCTTTTATTCTTTCTTTTAATCATTGCTTGCGTTGTTTTAGTGTCTTTGAGTTGATTTTAGTCACCACTAAACCCGTGCCAGTCTCTCAGCCCCCTTATCCGTTAGATTTAGGATTAACATAGGTTTAGCATAGGTTTAACATAGAATAGAATTAACTTAGTTTAGATAACCAAAATATTAATAAATAAAAGATTGTTTCTCGCTCTTAGTGATCGACACCTTACTTACCATGAAACTACCACCGATCGGGTATACTACCCGTTAAAGTGTTGTTTTTGGTTAAGTCGACAAAATATAAATTTAAAACTTGAAATCATAAAATTAACACCACACAACGACACATCAAGTTTTTGGCGCCGCTGCCGGGGAGTGAAAATTTAATCTTGCTTTTTATTTCATATTTTGGTTTTTAACATTAGATTAGATCTAACCCTTAGGATTAGTATAATTTAGATTAGTGTATAATTATGTATATTCTGTTTATTTGCTTGTATATTTGCGTGTTTAATTATTTGCGTGTTTAATTGTTTTTCATAATACACTGTTCTGGTCGATAAACCGATACGACGTATCCATTTCTATTGGATACGGCGTATCCAACTTTCTATCTAATACGGCGTATTCGTTCAAAAGATTAATATGGCGTATTCAGTACCATTGAATACGGCGTATTGACTATCTGATACAGTAACACATCTGGTTTTTCGCATTCATTTTCCATATATATATGTTTTCTTTCTCCTAAGCCCATCCTATTGATTGTTTATCCTTTGTTTCAGGTAGTGCATGAAAAAAGTTCGACTAAGGAACTATTTACACCTTTCATGGATTCAGAACGAGGATTTCGATCATCTAGGAAGCACTTCAAGACACTAAGTCTTGACGAATTGAGATCGCCTGATTTTGATCTATTTCCCGACAAAGAAGAATAATCGGAGAAAGAAGTTGCGGAAACAATGGCGGAAACTATGGAACAATACATGAGCAAAACTCGAGCCGACTATGGATCGGGAGTTGCTAGGCCTAAGATCGAGGACAAGGATAATTTTGAACTAAAAGGCTAATTTCTCAAGGAACTACGTACCAATACTTTCAACGGTTCGGATCATGAAGATGCGAACGAACATATTGAGAAAGTTCTCGAGATCGTGGATTTATTCCACGTCCCTAATATAACTATAGACCAAGTAATGCTTAGAGCCTTCCCTATGTCCTTAACTGGAGCCGCAAGTTATTGGCTAAGAAATAGACCATCTGGTTCGATTACAACTTGGGAAGATCTGAAGACAAAGTTTCTAAGCAAATATTACCCACCTGCTCGTACTGCAAAGAAAATGGAGGATATCAATAACTTTCAGCAAGAACCAGATAAAAACCTCTATCAAGCGTGGGAGCGATTTAAAGAACTCTTGATGAAGTGTCCTCAACATTATTTAACAAAAATGCAGGAGGTAGTCTTGTTCTATAATGGATTGGATGTTCCAATTAGAGAAATTCTGGATTCAAGAAGAGCCATACCATCATAGACTGCTGCTGATGCGAAAGTAGCCATCCAAGAAATGGCTGAATACTCTCAAAAATGGCACAATGGAACATCTAGGACCAGAAGTACTAAAACTTATGACGGATGAGCAACCATACAAGCACAACTTAACAATCTTGGAAGAGAAATCAAGAAATTAAATGAAAAAGTTTATGCTGCTCAAGTAGGATGTGAACAATTTAAAAGTCCCTACTACACCAAACATTGCCCACTTAAGGAAGAAGGGAAAACCCTCGAAGAAGCTTACTACACTCAATTTGGTATACGTTTTCAAGGAGTAGGATATAGAGCAACTGCTCCGGGATTCTACCAAAGAAACAATGCAAACCCTTCGTACCAAGAACGAATGCAATCTATGGAAGATACCCTAAGCAAGTTTATGAGTGAATCGGAAAAACGACATAAGGAGAACTCCAAATTGATCAAATAGATCTAAGCTTCAACGGATGCTACCATAAGGAACCAAGGAGCATCAATTAAAACTTTGGAGATCTAAATCGGGCAAATGAGCAAGGTACTACAGGAAAGAGGATTTGGAAGTCTACTGAGCTCCACTAAAACCAACGTGAGAGACCATGTCAAGTCAATCTCAACTATTATCGAAGCTAATTCATACCCGATACGCCGTATGGGATCCTCCTAATACGCCGTATCTACTGGACAGAACCGTATGAAATGTACGAGACAAAACAAACGACAATTCTGTTTCCAAGTTATTTGAATGGTTACTACTGTGAAGAAAAAAAGGGATCATATGGACCGCAATTTTTGGAAGCTTACTCATATGGAGCTTCACATAATTCCATACCCAGAAAGGAGGAAGACCTAGGGAGTTTCACTTTACCTTGCTTTATTAATAATGTTTGCTTTAATAATGTCCTTGCTGACTTAGGAGCTAGCTTAAGTGTTATGCCTCTCTCGACCTACCTTAACTTAAGATTAGGCGAATTAGCTCACACTAAGTTGACAGTTGAATTAGCTCATAGGACTGTGAAATATCCAAAAGAAATTGCTGAAAACATGCTAGTAGGTATTGGTAAATTTGTTTTCCTTGTAGATTTTATAATTCTTGATATGCTCGAGGATATCAAAGTGCCCTTGATCATCGGAAGACCATTTTTGTCTATCGCTCATGCTAAGATTGATGTTTTCAAAAGGAAGATTACTTTGAGAGTTAGGAAAGAGAAAATAATTTTTAAAAGTGTTAAACCTGCTAGAAGTTTAATTAAGAGGGTCTACATGCTAAGCTTAATAGAAAGAATGGAACTTGATTTAGAAGTTAGGCTAATGGGAGAGACTTTGGTGTTGAATAGATCATTAGACCCTTTCTTTGAGGATTACATAAAACTAAACGATCTTAATGTATCGTTAGAGCTTAGAAGAGATCAAGTTGATGATTTAATGCCCACCATTAAGGAAGGTAGGGTAGTTGAGGAATTTAGAGCTAGGAATGATGCTAGAATGGTTAGCAAATTTTTTGAATATCCTAATGATTGCGACTACGATAAGAAGATCCGTATTGATTGTGCCTATAACTTGAAATTCTCTTGCATGATAGGTTTTGAATTTTTATACGCTAATTTTTTCCCTATATTGTACATCAATGTAATGTCCAAAAAGTTTTATAAATCTATAATGAGGGACAAAATGGAGTACAAGGAAAATAATGTAGTTGGAGCCTTAATGAACATACCTGTCTTTGTTGGAACTTTTTCTATCTTAACAGATTTCACAGTTTTAGAAGATATGGATGCTTATCGTGATGATGGAATGGGTGATGTTATTTTTGGTGAACCGTTTTTAAGAAAAGTTAGGATTAATGCAAAACGGTTTGAAGGAATTATTACCATTCACAATGGTAATGAAGAAGTTACTTACCAAATGACGCGGTCACATCCGAGGTTTAAACACTACACTAATAAACAATGCAATAAGATCCCGCCATTACTGAAGGTAAGTGAAGAGGATAAAATAAATGGAATCTCGCACTCATACCAAAAGCTTAGGGATTCTACAAAGGATTCTTGAACTAGGGCCCAAATATGTTCGAGATGCGAAGATGGAAGAATGGCTCACACGTGGGCACATAATCATGCATGAGATGGAATGAAAAGAAGAAAGGAAAAAGTCTAACTTAAAGACTAGCTGAAACAAAAGTGCTTCCCGGGAGACAATCTGGATTGTTATTTATTTGTATCAAGTATGTCTTCCCATACATCAATACGGTGTATCCGCTCCAGAATACTCGTCACGGCCGAGCAATTGAGCGAATTAGTTACATGTTACCACTAGATTAGTTGAGTGATTTGAGTGTTTTCATCTTCCTATTTCGTGAGTTGTTTGGTTGTGTACTTGTAATAGATCGAATAAATGCTTAACTGGAAAAATCCTCAGGGATACATTTTCATAAACTTCTAAAGGCTACTTGAGGTCAAGTAGGATTCAAGTGGGGGGATATTTGATGACATTAAATAACGTCTATTTTATAGCATCATTTATCCCATGCAATTAACCCGTTTTGTATAATTATTGCAAAGAATTGTTACTTAATCATTTATATTTGAGAATTGCAGTAATTATGGAGTACTTGGTGAAGATTAACTAAAAGGCACAGGTTCTAGAGCTTAAACGAATATATTTTGAAGATTAGTGTTCTGACAACTAATACGCCGTATCCATCAAGGAAGATATGGCGTATATGTTCCTGCACTCACCAAAGACCACGAATGAAACAAGATCCAATACGCCGTATCCAAAAGAAGGCAATACATCATACTCAAGCTATATGGAAATAAAATATTTTGGAAGAAATCAAACGTGGTCCCTACTCTAAGAAACCCCTGATACGCCATATCCAAGACTTTAGATACGCCGTATCGAGCTGACTCCAAACCCTATAAATAGAAAACTCAAAAACGAGTTTTAAGTGTGCTAAATCATATTCTCGATACCTAAACCATAAAAGTCAATTTTTAGAGGAGAAAAAGAGTAGAAGATGTCGAGCAACGTAATTAATTCCATAGGAGACAACGTGTAATTTCTTATACTCTTGTAATCGTTCAGTTTTTGGTATCATTCATTAACTCGATTAGTTTACCTTGGCTAAATCATTACTTTTGTATTAATTATGACGTTTGAAGGCTAATACATTTAGGTATTAGCCATTATTATAAAGATCTTAATGTTTGGTTTGTTTATCTCAATTTCTTAATTTATCGTTGATTTCTTGTTTATGTTTATCAATTTATACTTGTTTACGTGTTTTTGTATGCGATCTATCATTCAACTAGATCTAGTGATATGGACCAATAGCTCTCCATATAGTGATTTATACATCTAGACCTATAGGATCACAATTAACAACCTATCTTTGCCCTTAGATTGTGAGCTTAGTTAGACCATACGGTGACCTTGGTATCAATGAGTACGTTCTTGATTAATTGGTAAAGACTTGGTTAGTGGACTACTAGTGTATAAATTGCCATTAAGCAGTAAGTGGGTAAAGTCTCCATGAGCTAGGGTTTAACAAGATCACCATTGCTTTAATCCCTAAGATAGATTATAATCAGCAAATAAGGATGCTTTATGCGGATGCGTTTAATTGTGACAGAATTCTACGTGTCTAGGTCTTAGGAAGAAGTAACGCCTAAGTCTTAAGAATGATATGCCGCCTCTAGATAAGTAATCATTGCACTAATAAACAAACCAACGTTCTGATTGGATTAATAATGGTTAATACAGTTTTTTATATTTGGCTAGACCGCTCTTTTATCTTCTGTTAATTTGCTTGTGTGTGTTTTAGTGTCTTGAATTGGTTTTTGTCACCACCAAACCCGTGCCAGTCTCTCAGGCTGAAAACTCCCCTTATCTATTAGATTTAGGATTAACATAGGTTTAGAATAGATTAGACTAACTTAGATTAGAAAAACCAAAGTATTAATAAATTGAAAGTGTTTCTCGCACTTAGTGATCGACACCCTACTTACCACGAAACTCCCACCGACTGGTACACTACCCGTTAAAGTGTTGTTTTTGGTTATGTCGGCAAAATATAAATTTAAAACTTGAATCATAATTTAACACCACACAACGACACATCAATAATGTATGAGCAAAAAATGTTCAGAAAATATTGCAAAAAGAACACTATACTATATTTTACCTTCTTCACCAATGTTGAATCAAGAGGAAGACCTTGTGCTGTAACTTGCATTAAGATATCCCTTGATCTAATATACAAATAAATTACATCTTAAAATACATTAAGTTAAAATTCAAATGACATTTTACATGAATATATGTAATTAAGATAAGATACTAACGTTAAAATTCCGTATGTTTTGCTATCAACTCTTACAATGACAGAGTTAAGGCCACACTCCAACATCGTTTTTGCTGCAATTAGAACTGTGTCCAACAGTGAAACAGTTGCAAGCCTAGAAGATTAACAAAATTGAGGTATAAGTAACTTATTATTTGCAGAAAGTGGTAGAAACAAAGTAATGAACATATTATCGAAGTAAAGGTATAACCTACTTTGAATAATTTAACAGCCGTTGTCGAAGTGTTTCAAAGAATGAGCTGGAACTTGCATAATGAGCATAATATTAAAAACATTTGTTGCACAATGGGAATATTGCATTAGTTAGTTCAAAATATATGATAAACCAAAGGCTTATAACTTTTCTATCACAAGAATCACTCCTCAAAAAAGAGGTTACCCACATATTACAATACATACCGAAACACCAAAGGAGCAAAATAAACAAAATATACAAAATATAAGATAAACCAAAGGCTTATAACTTTTCTATCACAAGAATCACTCCTTAAAAAAGAGGTAACTTAAAGTGGAAAGAAAATTCACATATTACAATACATACCGAAACACCAAAGGAGCAAAATAAATAAAACATACAAAACGTAAAATTTTAACCCAAAATGCTCTTGGAGAGATGACAGTCTATCAAAAGAAATCCGCGAATCATTAATAGTTAAGTTCAAAATAGTTTTCTAGTAAAAATCCCTTCTTTTAACAACCCCATCAAGTACAAAATATGATAAAAAAAAGGTTCACATAAAGTATACAATGAAATATTTATAAACAACTAACAAAAGGCGAGCACTTTAACTAATTCTGTTTTTCATACATGCATTTCATCAAACATTTTGTATCCATTATGAGCACACATAAAGTAACATAAAGATGACTAAGTATTCAATTTGTATAAAAAGCACATATAAAGGATCCAAAGTATATACAAATGCATCACAAGATGAACTTACAATGGATTTATATAGAGATACATTCAGAACAAAAGCAAGATACTTTAAACAGTTAGACAACCTCAAATAATCGCTTGTAACAACTCATCCTTTTATACAAAATAATTTATTTTTCAAAAAACAAAAAGAAGATATAAATGACAGATTATACAAACAAATGACATACAAAAAGGAGGAATCACCTATGGTATTTCAAGACTCTTGTCTTGGTTTAATATCCTCATCCGTCTTAAACAAAGCAGGACACTGTGCCAACACCCTCTCAACATCACATTTTATAAAAAGATAGCTACTTTAAACCAACAATCATAAAGATCTTTGCATATATAGATATTCAATACTAAACTATTCATCATAGACAATAAAAGATAGCCTTTTTCTTACCAGAACACATAGGATTAACACGATTAGTGGTGAGCACAACATCGATGTTATCCATGAAAGGAGCAAGCTTTACCTGTTCGTAAAACACCAAGCCAATTAAGCCCTTATCAGTATATATAAAAAAGCCCTAATTTTTAAACATGATTCATAATGAAAAAACGCATGATACAAATTAAGAAAAATATGTGCATCGCATCGAGATGGTAGAGTTGGTGATAAAGACAGAGTTAAATATATGATTTCAGTTCAAAAATCGTAACTTATTTTTGGAGATGATTGTTTGAATGTGTCAACATCAATTGTTGAATTAAAAGCCCTTACACAACCATAATGCATACATGAGCATCAAATACAAACATTTTTTATAAAATTATAATTACCCGTACCACTTAAAGAGTGACAATCCAGAAGAAAATATGATAAATTTAAATAATAATTTCAATTAGACATTTTATCAAACACCTTACGCACATACACTGGAATTTTCAAATACACAATAAAATAGAAAGACACATACCTTTTGAGTTGGTTGAATTGATGGATTTTGTAAAACGAAAAAAAAGAAAACAATCATAACTCCTAATCTGTAATTTTAAATTGGTTGAACTGAATGAATTTTGCAAAAACTTAAATTAACACAAAATAAGAAAATCAATACCAGAAAGTTATGATTTCAAATTGAAACTGAATTGGAGACAATTTTGCATAAGAAACTATTGGAGAAGAAACTTGTGTGATGATTGGAGACGATTTTGATTTTGATTGTGTTAATCTTGTGTGATTTATTTGAATGTAACCATTCCTAAAGATAGGGTTAATTACATTAATGGCGATTGTGTTTTTTCTTCGGGATGGATAAAGAAAAACTGTGTAGAGGAAGAAAGCGTATCAAAGAAGTTTAGAGCATTGTGACATTAATTGTGAGATTCAATTATACGATTGAAACTGAAATGTAGAGAATTTTTTTTATTAGAATAAATTGTACAGAGGGAGATTGAAACTGATTTCGAATTGATTGATACCAATTAAAGTGGGAACTAACATTAAAGTGGGGATAAGTTATGACACGTCACTAAAGACATGTCACCACCCATTCCATGTCACTAATGCCACCTAAATGGTGACATGGACATATAGAAACTATGCCTTTCCAAAAAATTAAAATTTTTGCGTCTAGCTAAATTCGAACCCTGGTCATCCATTTTCAGAAGCAGCGCTTCAACCACTAGACCATGCCAGGTTTTGTGGTTGATAATTAAAAAACAAAATAGTAATACTTACAGCTTAGTGTTTACTTCTGTTAACTAAACACAATCTACAAATTTCAAAATATTATACATTCCATAAACAAAAATCCTAAAAATCCTCCCCAATTAAACGCCTCCTCCATCATTTCCTCTCAATCAATAACATCAAATTAAAATCACAACCTGGTACGACCTAAACCGTATCAAGGTAGCACCACTATATCGTATGCGAGCTCCGTAAGAAAGAAGAGAGAAGCTTATAGATTTATTTGACAAAACATATCCTTCATTCATGAAAACCATTCGGTATTTATAGTCGAATAATTACAAGATAAGCACGAAGACTTTCTTTAGTCAAACACAGAATTAATGACTTACCTAAACAAAGAAATACTCCATCCGTCCAAAAATAAGTGTCTAGTTTGACTTTTCAGAGTCAAACTGGTTCAACTTTGACTTTAAATATATTTTTTGTGTTATATAATACTTGATGAAAATTATACCAATGAAAAATACACTTAAAACTCAATCCGTTCATATATTTTGCATCAAATATTATATACCACACACAAAGATATGTAAGGTCAAAGTTGAGCTAGTTTGACTCTAAAAAGTCAAACTGGACACTTATTATGGGACGAAGGGAGTAATAATAATAACATTCTTAATATGACACGAAACATTCCTAAACAAAAGGGATAAGTTTGATAGGCAATCCTAGCCCATCACGAATTCATTCTGCCAGCCTACCGTCTTCTTGGTCCTCTTCCCGTGGCCCAGCCCATCATCCATGGGCATAAAATTCTCTCTTGCTTCAGAAATTACCTTGTCCTTAAGGTTATACAAAGGATAAGTGTCCTTGAAATCTGACGCCCATTCCCACGTTGCTTCTTTCGGGGATCGACCCTCTCATTGCATCAATAATTGTTGTGCTAAGCTTCCATTGCGCAACACCATACGCAAATCACATATAGCCACGAGTTTTTCCAATGGCTGCCTTTCTTGAAGTTCCTCAGGTAATTCGGTTACAGCCAAATCCCCATTTCCTAAAAAGAGCTTGAGAATCGAAACATGAAAAACTGGGTAAATCCTGCTTGTACTAGGAAGCGCAAGTCGATAAGCAACTTCTCCAATCCACTCTACTATGGGTACTTGTTGGTTTGTGGTTTTGATTATTATTCCAAACGTTTCCTTCAACAACCGTTCTAAAAGATGTGAAAAATAAGAAATGGGAGGGAATAGCAATCCGCTTTTTAATTGTGAAATTTTTTGAAAAGGACATTTTATATAGCGGTTATTAGAGAACCGTATTATAAATGGTATATGATAGTTAACCATTTTAAATAAGACTTTTTGGAACGGTTTTACAACAAAGTATTCTATAAAATAGCTTTTTTTGATTTTTTATAACGGTATAGTGTGAAACCGTTATAAAAGGAGCGTTGTAAAATATACTTTCTCTAGTAGTGCCACCTCCACCATGGCTAGCCATTCTTTTGCTTCTATTAACATCAAAAGCAGTAATACTAAAGTAGTTGTGTTAACAAAATGGCAGATTTTACTGGCTTCAAAGAAGGTTGGTATAGTATTAATAGTTTGCTGGAACAATGTAAGGAAACTTATAAGAATGATGACTATGACTTTGACCCATATGATGATGACATGTATGAAGGCTAGAATATTCCTGACAAGATTCAATCTATATGTGATAATTTGGATATCAAAGTTCGGGGTGGTAAGAAGAAATAGTAATTTATTTCTTTCGTAGTCTAGTCACTTTATGTACCTTCGTTTGAAGAAGTAGTTTGCCTATGTAACGGGCGAAAATGTGAGATTGACCCTCATCCTTTATACTTAGCTGTTTTTTGGAGTAATAAAATTTACTAAGAAAACCCTTTACTAAAAAAATTAGTCGTGTTTATTCGTATCGTGCCTAAAATCTCGGTTTTCATCATTTTTACCACATTCACTCATGCCATCATCCGAACGAGGTCCACTAAGTTGCTCATGAGATAGACCATGCAGCCTCAGGTTTTTCCTTATTTCTTACACTTTGATCCTTCACGAGTTCGCAAATTTAGTTCTTATCTTTTTAATACCGCCTCATCGATCACCTTTATTCCAAACTAAAGATGTTCACGATTCCGATATTATTCACGGTGTCTGAAACTGAACCGAACCGAAATAAATTCGGTCTTCGATTGCGATATGATTTTGGCAAAAGGTAAATCGAACAAAAACTAATTTTATAAATAAAAATACCACTAAATCATTTTCTAATACAGATACAACATTTTAAAAATTTTTAAATCTTAATTTTTGTTGATGTTTTTAGTTTTATGTTA
Source organism: Tanacetum coccineum (assembly GCA_026074375.1). Lineage (NCBI taxonomy): Eukaryota > Viridiplantae > Streptophyta > Magnoliopsida > Asterales > Asteraceae > Tanacetum > Tanacetum coccineum. Next base: position 2,248 of record BQNB010083886.1, on the reverse strand, counting down.
ATAGCTGCAATAATTTTACAAATAAGGTTTGAGTAAATTTAAGCAAAATGATTGGTAACAAGGAATTCAATTCATGCATTGCGACAAAGTGTTTTGTATACAATAGTATTGTATGTGTTAGAAGAGTAAATTTTTTCGAAATTAACATAAGTTTGCTATGTTAAGTATGTCCAGAAATCTGTTAATACCATATAAACTAAAAAACATCGAAAGATCATGAGATCGCATATTAGACTTATCACAAGGCTTGACAAACACAAACACATGTCCACAAATCCACTAATAGCATACAAACTAAAAAACAAAAATACCATACTTTAAACAAACACAAATACAGCTCCACAAATCCAGTGTAGCATATAAACTAAAAAAAGAAATTGAAACACCATACATTAACGAATTTGGTGGCAATTAAATCTCAGTATCAATTCCTAAAAGTTGAAACCCCTAACGCTCACCACTCCTTTAATATTAAATCGAGCACCCTCAACGGCTCTTGAGAATCTTTATATTCCTAGATACGAAGACTTTATATTTAGTCCATATTTCAATACAAAAGACAATACTATAGACTCTAACATAACATAAAACACAAAAGCTATCAAGCACCATTTATATTCAAGTGACGTTTTCAAGTACAACAGGGAACTCTAGCTGCAGAAAGCACACCAACTATTAACAAAGTCTTTTTGCCATCATATCGAGCTTTTTTAGTAGCTTTTTTCTATAAAGTGCACCAACTATAAACAAAGTCTTGTCACCATCCTAGTGAATGATTTGATCTAATGGGAGAAGTTCTTATAAGAGATCCAAATATGAATGCAATCTGATATCTATGTCCGATTTATATAGGACATATCATGTCATCTAAGCAACCAAAAACTTTGTCCGAAAATAAGGATCCTAGTTGTTCCTCTTTCATCCGATGCAAGAAGTTCTAAGAGATCGAAATCCAAAGGCAATTCTTGACAACCAAGAACTCCACTGTTGATATCAGCAAAGTTCTTCATGTCACCTGGAAGAACGATTGGTGCGCAAGCATAAATTCCCTTTAATATTTATTAAATTAAAGTTAGCCCAATTAAAACATGTATCTCATTTTTTTATTTAAATAAGGAAATAATCTCATGTTTACTGACGGAGATTCCAACGTACACCGACCATGGCTCCTCCGAAGCTAGCATGGTTTTGTTGGCTCACATTTTTGTTTTTTCGTATAATTTAACGTTTTTAAAAATCAAATATCGCCCGGAGTTTAGCAAAACAGTCTACATATAAGATGGAATCGACAACTCGTATACCAAAACCTGTTTGAGGTAACATCCATGTCTATTTCGCGACAGAGCAGCAACAGTGAACACAATATCCTTTTTACTATAAGCATGCTCTTTACCAATCATATGTTTCGTCAAGTCAATCACACACTTTTCGTTCTACAACTTTTCTGTTAATTATGAAATTAGTTATAAATGTAATATGTTATAAAAATTGATTAAACCAACTAAATCACACATATAAATTTACACATAAAATAAAATACACCTAAGCATTTTTACAAAACCATGTGTAGAAATGGCATGAATTACCAGCAACACATAATAAAATACCTAAGTGACATTATCGTTTGTGATGCTTAGTGTTAGGTACAAAAAGAGATACATGGCACATGCAGTGGTAGTAGATAGTATTAAATTTGATTAGAAGATTTCATATACATCCAAGTCTACAGAATGTATTTTTTAGGTTAAACGTTGAATGTTATACAACAACAAACTTGAAAGATCATGAAAGTCAGATAGAAGATAAGTTATAGCATGAAGATTATGACCACATCTCATAACATTCATGCTTATGGTTATAGAACACACACAACTTATATAGAGCTTATAGTAAACGACGATACCTTACAACACTCGTGATCGCAACGCCATATAACCGCATGAAAAAAAACAGCATTTTGGAAAAATTTGGACTCGAAATAATTATGCATTGGCTCAGATATCGTTCTGGTTGCAAAACACGGTTGCATTTTATGCCATCCAGTTTTTCCATGCCAGAGTTACAACTCACTGTGGGACTGAATCATCATAGCCAAGTAAGTATTATCCAAATTAGCTTTTTATATAATTTTTGCTTGTACGGAACCGTTACCACAAATCATTAAACCAAATATGTAACACCCCCAAATTGGGTCGCAGCGGAATATGGGTCCGGGGCGTGTTACTTCATGAATCAACAACACAAGAGA
>BQNB010083885.1:0-28913 GCA_026074375.1 Tanacetum coccineum | reverse complement strand
TTCTTAGGAAAACTAGAGTTTTCAAGTTGTGCAAGCTTTGGTTTATTATCTAAACTAGGGTTTAGATATTATGGTTCATCATATTACATCTCACTAAGGTTACCTAAAACTCTTTATGTCTTTATATTTATCATTTTATATGTATATAAGTTCTATGTACCAAAATCACCATTTAGGATACTTTTGAACATGTAAAATGGGTTTTTACTTATGATCATTGTTTTATGAAATTTTACATATGTTATGTGGTTGGTAATATCATGATATAATGGGATTATAAGTATTGTACCATGTTGGTTTAAGTGTAAAAAGTATATGTATAAGCTAGTGATTAAAAGTTTACTTATGAAAGTTCATGAAAATATAAGTATGTACACATTTGGATATTGTGATTCTAGGACATTACATGGACTAATCATGGATTAGGGACCCTAGGAATGCAAGACATGTGATAATAAGCATTGTAATAGACTTGTAACAAGATGGTTAAGCTTAAAAGTTACAAAACTAGGTTTAAACATGTTTTTATGAAATGCATCAAAACTTGATGTTTGAATTCGAAAAAATAATACATTTATTTTATATTTTTATAAAATACTACATCTCATAAGGATTCAAAAAATGTAAGAAACTCGAAAAACGGATTATTAACGAAGAAGATACGTAGTTTACGAGTTATACGTTAATTAAACGCGTTATAAAAAAAAATTATAAATTCTTTTTATAAAATACTTGTGATATATAAAGTTTATTATTTTTCACATATAGTACTTATTTTTATGATTCTAAAACAATAAGAATCGTAATTTTTCAATCAATAACGAAGGAGTTATGAATTTCGCGAGTTTACGACAATAAATACTTTTAAAAAACTTTTTTATAAAAGTTACTGTTCAACCGATATTGGATTAGGTTGCACTCGATCATTACCGTGACGCATTTTCTGTGATATACTTGATATACGCTCACTCAAGGTAAGTTCATAGCCCCACGTTTTACTTGATTTTGTTTTACAATTGGACACAAGTGGATACTTTTACTTTATGATTACGTGTTGCCTAAGTAGCGATAACCCTTTTTTTTGAACGGCGACTTTATTAGAACCACTAGCAAGGAGCTAGAAAATTACAAAGGAATCAAAAAAGGATGTTGAAGCCAACTAACCCAATTCAAAGTTCTATTACATCTAGCTACACACCAATAAAAAGAGCGTAAAACAATATTGTCGAAAATAGCATCCTTTCGGGGAATAGGAGACGCAAAAAGGAATTGGTTCCTGAAGTTCCAAAGGCTCCACCAAGAAACGTAAAACACGCCTTCCAACACCTCTTTCGTCTTAGAACCTAAACGGATAGATTGATAAATATAAACTTGTCCTTTTATGTGGAAAAAAGGATGAATAATTGAAGTTAGCTATCCCATAATTAGACGTTAGAGAGCTAGGACGAATAACAATTCGTCGGCCACCTCAACGCCACCTCATCCCATTCCATTCTAATAACACCTCAATAACTAAAACACCCAAAACACCCTCTTAAACAAAAGAATAAATTACATGTTTCGTCCCTGTGGTTTACCCAAAATTACATGTTTCGTCCCTATTCGATTCGAATAGGGACGAAACATGTAATCTGGGTAAACCTCATGGACGAAACATGTAATTTATCCTCAACAAAAATACCAATAATATTTATTGGGTTCCATAAAATACCCATAAAAAATACTCATTCCCTCAAAAAAAATACAAGAAAACCAAAATGCGGACGAATGGCGCGTGTGGCCGGTTTGCTATGACGGACGAATGGCGCGGTTTTGGTGCTTTTGGCGAACGAATGCTTTAGCTCACCCAGCTCTCTTAGGAGACTTGTAAGTCTTAAAAACTTGTTTTAATTAGACATCTTTTTCAATCTTGTGATACTTTTCGATGAGATAGGAAACTTGTGTGGAACACATAAAACCTGAATAAATTATTCCACATTAGACGTCCAAATATTTTTCAATTTTGAAAATTTGTATTTATAAGATTTTTTTCCCATCTTGTGATATTTTTTTGTCATATCCTAAATTGTTAAACCTAGAGTTGAGTTATTCTACAAACTCTTATTTCTTACAAACTGAGAGACTCATCTTAGCCATCCAAAACCTTTGATCTAACGTCTTGGATTAAACATCAAAAGAAAACATAAAGGGGCCAAAACTGTAATTTGCCTCAGAACTTTTTAACTAAAAACTTTCTTTACCCTTATTTTTCGAAAATAATATATCTCAAAAGTCAAAACCGTTAATCGTAAGACGAAACAAATTACGCAAATAAGACAATCATTTAATTATCTTTTAATAGAGAGACACTTTTATATACTTTCGACAAACTTTTGTTTTTGTTTTTTGGGGGGTTTTCGGTACAAGAGTTTACAAGATATATCACATGTGATATAACACTAATCTATAAGTTAGAACACTCAACATGTTGTAAAATTGACATAAGTATTTGTGTAGAACTACAAATGATTCATCGGTTTTGCGTTTGAAAATTCAAATTCCTTAGCTTTACAACTATATATCACACATAATATTTGAACTTCCAAATCATTACAGTTTATTCATAAAAGTTGAAGAAAACATATGATTTTTTTTATATATCACCAGTGATATAACACTCATTTGTAGATTCAGACTAGACATATTGTCGTAAAGCGGACATAAGTATTAAATTTCTCTGTGCAAAAGATAAGGGTGCAAACAAACTAAACTTTTATCAAGCAACTCGAGCTCGAGCTTGACTCGATTAAGTCGAGGTTTTATCAAGCTCAAGTCCGAGCCTTAGCCCAATAAACCAGCTTAAAACACATAACGAGTTGAGCTCAAGCTTTTAATAGCTTGAGCTCGAGCTTTTTGAGCCTTAAAAAGCATATATATTTTTATTATTCATATTCATATGAAAAATCTTAAGATTAACGTGAATATATGTATAACTAGCCGGGTACACGCGCAATGCAGCGGCGGGTACCTTGTGACTATATTTTGCGACGAGCAAATATTATCCGGCTAAGCGTTTTTCTAACGAAAAAATAAAGAATCTTTGCAGTAAGTACCAGTAAGAGTTGAGGAGTGAAAGTGAAGGTATATTGATAGACTATTTTTGTTGTAACAAAAAACATTTGTGTGTAGGAGATATGAAATATTTTTTTTTAACAGCTATTTTATTGATAATAAACTAGCAAGAAGCTAGCAACTACAAAGAAATAAGATGCGGATTTTTGAGCCAATCGTTCCAAGCAAACGACGCTTTACATCTATACCGACACCAATTATAAGACTTACACACTACATCATCAAAAAACAACGCCTTCGCTGGAGCCTTAGCCTCGAAAATAGTCTTGTTACGAAACGTCCATAGGTGCCACCACATTACGTAAAACACTCCTTCAAGCATCATTTTATTCTTATACGGTAAACGCAAATTCACCAGCCAAGCCAACCAACCATCGTATGATTCGAACTCCATATAAGGAACGTCCCACCAGCGAGTGATAAGGCAAACAACTTGTCTGACCATGCAACACAAGAAGAACAAATGACTAGACGTCTCCGCCCCCTTATCACAAATAGCACACATGATAGAATCAATATAAGTACCTCGACGAGATATGTTAAACCTAGTTGGCAGCGAATCAGACTTGACCTTCCACGCATGAACATTCACCTTAATAGGCACATATCACATGTTGTTAGGATTAAAAATGTGGTGTCTATAAGGAAATTACATTAGTTTCTATATAGCCTAAAACACAAGGACTAGAATTGTAATTAGGCCAAAGATGGCATGTGTAAGGGCTATATAAACCCTTCTAATCTTCATTAGAAGGGTGAACCTCCACTTTGTAATTTTCTCTAATCATTTCATCTTTTCTCTAATCATTCCCCCTCTCTCTTTCTCTCTCTACTTTCTCTCTCTAAATTATCACTATATTGCTTATTTGATCCTGAATTTCAGACCTAACAAGTGATATCAGAGCTGCACAGGCGATTTAGTGGTGTTTTGGAGAGCTTATTCCGTCAGCTTATTCTGACAGTTTGTGTTTTGTAAAGGGTGAGTTGTGTGTTGTTGATATGTTGTACTTCTTGTGTTATTTCGTAGATAAACAATCTTGAGTAGTGAAAGTAACAAATTGATAGAGTAGTTGTGTTGTGTTGAGAGTTGTGGCTGTGTTTCATCAAAAAGATCAAAGAAAAAAAGAGAGGCGTGTATAAAGTTTTAGGGTAAGGCTATATACAGTGTGTTTAAGCAACGAAAATGATGCTTAGGTTTTAATCATAAGAATCGTGGCAAAATTTGTTCAAAAATAGCTTATTTGTGCTTATTTTCAAATTCAGTAGATCAATCTCAGTAAAATCAGTTGTAAAGTCAAATTCAGTAGATCTGGTCAAACACGATAGATTTTTAGATCTCAGATTTGTGTTTTGGACTTATTTCAAATCTTTAAAAGATTTTTTCTTGTTGTTTCGGTTATCAAGAAAAAGAAAGTTAACAAACGAAAGATCAAAATACCTTCCAGTGGTCTCTCTAAAATCTTGGTCTCAAAGAAGGAGTCTTTTGTTTTTGATAAACAAAAGAAGAAGTAACGTTTGTGTTTTGTAAAGGGTGAGTTGTGTGTTGTTGATATGTTGTACTTCTTGTGTTATTTCGTGGATAAACAATCTTGAGTAGTGAAAGTAACAAATTGATAGAGTAGTTGTGTTGTGTTGAGAGTTGTGGCTGTGTTTCATCAAAAAGATCAAAGAAAAAAAAGAAGAGGCGTTGTATAAAGATTTTAGTTTAAGAATTTGTGTTATGATCTGAGAGAAAATTTAAAGTTGTAGGCGAGCTCATTATCCTCCTCCCTCTTTCTCTCTCTACTTTCTCTCTCTAAACTTATCACTATATTGCTTATTGATCCTGAATTTCGGTAGTCAAAGTTTGTTACACTTGGTCAAAGTTTGTTTCATCTGGTCAAAATTTGTTACATCTGGTCAAAGTTTGTTACATCTTGTCAAAGTTTGTTACATCTGGTCAAACTCGGAAGTCAAATTTTTGGTCAAAAGTCAAACTCGGAAGTCAAATTCAGTAAAAAAAAATCTATAATCAATTGAAATTGATCAATTACGGTTTTATCGTAATCTTGATTCCTTTTCAATTGATTCTTCTGAGAAAACTGTGATATTTGTGAACGATTTGATTTGTGTGGAATTGATAGTTTGTGTGGATATGATAGTTTGTGTGTGATTTGGTTTGTGTGATATTTGTGATTGAATTTTTGTGTTGAAAATTTTTGGGTTCGTCGTGATTAAATCAGAAAAAATGGGATCAAACGAGGAAATAATTCAATTACTTCAAAAGACACAAACGATTTTCAAACAAACACAACGTGACAAAGAGGAAAAATATCTTAATGATATTATTCAGTTACAAGATAAAATCAAAGATCTTGAAAACGTTGTTTGTAAAATGGGCAGATCAACTGACACACTTCGGTTGCTTACAAGTGAACAAAAAGCTTTTCGGGATAACTTACATAAGTCGGGTGTGGGATATAACGGTTCTTGTGTTCTTTCACAAGCTTATGCTAAAATTCCTAAGTTGTATCGTGCTTCTGAACTTTGTGATAAAAATGAACAACTGCATGTGTTTGATTCTGAGGAAACTCTTGAGGATGCTGAAAAGAGTCAATTAAAAATGAATGAGTTTCAAAAAGAAGAAAAAGTTCAAGAGTTAAAGATTTAACCAATCGACTACGAAAAGTTGAACAAACTTTATAAAGACTTTGTTCCTTAAAAAGAGCTTTCTGCTGAGCAAACATATTTTTCATCTTCTTATATTCCCTTTGTTAAGATTCTGGAAACAAAAACAATGCCAAGCATTAAAAGGGCAAGCATTTTTACACATCACCGGCCGAGATTGAACGTATTGAGGTTTGTCAAAAACAAGTTAAACCAATTCTTAATGAATTACAGGTTTACCTTGATGCTTTTCAGGATCTATTTCAAATGGATATAAAAGAAATGAAAGATGCGTTTGAGCAAAATGATGTCTATCTTGATGAAATTGAGAATCAAAATGATTTGTTGAAAGATCAACTTTTGGAAGCATCCTTAACTGCAGATATCAAGAATCTTGTCATAACTTCTTGTATGAAAATAAGGAATAATGATTTACATGATGAAATTGAAAGAATTTCAAAAGAGTCAAATGATGTTTCATTTGAAGTCACTTAGGGATATACGGTTGTAATGATGCATTTGTAGTCAAGACAGGAATTTGTCAAAAAGAATTGTTGAATTGGAAAAGATTTGTCAAAATGGAGGCAAAGAGGTATTGCTTTTGAAATGCACTTCAACACTAGTCTCGAGAAAATAATTCTTTTGAAAAACAGTGCATAAAAGAAAATGAGAATTTTATGGCATCATTACAAATCGAAAATGCTCATTTGAAACAGACATATAACGATTTGTTTGAGTCGGTTCATAGGTCAAGTGAGACCATCAATGTGATGAAGCCAAAGTTAAGGACGATTTTGATGAGATTGAAATGAGAAACATTGAGTTGGAATATCGTGTGGCGTCATTAATTAAAGAGAATGAACACTTGAAGTTGGTTTACAAAAAATTGTTTGATTCAATCAAAAAGTCGCGGGTCCAAACAAAAACTTCAAATGTAACACAAGACGAGGCAGAAATCTGATGAGTCTCTATTGTTTTGAATTTGCTGAACTTAGTTCAAAAACATTCTCGAAATAACATGAATCAGGGGAGAATGTTTGTGATAATGCCAAATGTGAGTTTCTAACAAAGTTTGTCGAGCTTGAAAAGGTTTTAACTCAACAAACAAAAGATTTTAATGATGTCAAGCTTGAATTGTCGAACAGAACAGCTAAATTTGAGGCGTATTTTGAAAAACTTGAAAAAACAAAAGTTGTTCTTGAACGACAATTGGCTCGTAAGGTTGATGATTCTAAAGCTGAAAAGGATCAATTTTTGAAAGAAATTAATCATTTGAGAACTCAATTGGAAAATCTAAAAGGAAAGTCTGTGCAAACTAAGTTTGATAAACATTCAATTTTGGGAAAACCATCAGTTGATGTGCAAAAGAGTTTATCAAAACCAGTTACTGCACAGTCTTTGCCTAAAGATGAAAAAGATCATCTTTTAAAACAAATTGCATATTTGGAATCAAAATTGGCATCTCAAGATATTCGTTCTTGTCAAAAAGAATATCATGAGTTGAGGACTTCATATAATGCTTTAAAAGTGAAGTTTGATTCTCTTAATCGGCAAAAATGGAACATCAATGTTTCAAAAGCTTCAAAACCTAAAGAAAGTGTTTTGGAAAAGGTTCACACGGGTGAATCTTCAAAACCGTTTTCACGAAGGGTTTCTCAGTTTACAACCTATTCTTTACAAAAAGATAGGAAGTTTTCTAAGAAATCTCAATGTTTTGAAACATTTTCTCCTCAAAAGGGTTTTAAGACAAGAGCTTCACATGCAAAGAATCTCAAACTTTTGGAGCATCTACTTTTCAAAAGAGTTTTAAGACAAATACTTTAAAACAAGTCTGGAGATCAAAGCAAAGTCATTCGAAATCTTTCAAATATTCCAAATCAGAAATGCTTTCGATGCAAAACAAGAATGACTTTGCTTCAACCATCAACAAGAAAGGAAGATTTTCAAATGAAACAAGTTTTCGGAATGTTTCATCAAATGAAAATAACAAATGGAACTCTTCTTTGTCAACAAGATTTAAAACTCCACATGAAACACCGAGTTTCAATAATCAATGGAAAATCAAAAAGGATTTTAAATCTCCGTTGATTCCACGAGAGCTGTTTTCGAATGAAACACCGGTTTCAAGCCCTCGTTGGAACTCAACATCTTTACATCGACTTGACACAACTTTCAATTGGTTTTCAAAATTTGGTAAACCCGTTAGCACCGTGCTTAAATGGGTTCCAAAAGTTGTTGTCTAAATTCGATGTCAATGGTTTGGAATCAAATTTCAGATAACAACCCGGTTTTCATATAAAAGAAAAGTGTACGTTTCAGTGCGCTTTACCTTAAAAAGAAGAGAAATCTTCTTTGTTTTGAGCAATTTTTTATCAACATCTTTTCAAAAAGTGTGCTCGGGACATACGACTTCTAAGTAAATGTCAGCTTAGGACTCGTTCTTCAAATAAAGGAAAGTGTACATTTTTGTACATTTATCCTCACAACGGGAAGCTTACAACTTCTCGGACTTGAGTTATTTCATTAAAGATATTCCAAATCTTGAGCTCAAGTAAAATGGTATACAAAAGTTTGAACACACAATTTGAGAGAGTTGTTCAACACTCCCTTCCTCGTTCACTCATTTGATATTTTTTGAGAGGGAGTATAAAGGAAAATATTTTGAACAAATGAATAATAATCGATTCAAAAGGTGTTGTTGTCAAGTGTGTTTATATCGATAAGCGTGCAAATGGTAAAGATTGTGTCCGGTTACGACCGTTTCCTGAAATTAACAGGATGAGGAGTGAGCAATCTACTGACCATACGTTTTAGATATTTATATACTTTGACGCAACTATTTTTCAAATTTGTTTAGAACATTCAAAAAGGTTCCAAATCATAATCATGCTATATCCGTTTTCTCCCATGTGTTTTCAAATTCTCATATAGCTATTTTAATCCATTGATATCAAAAATATCATTTGGTATGCTATTTTTGAGGGGGAGAAAATTGGATTAAAATGTGATCAAGAAAGATAAATGCTTAAATGTGTGGAATATCAAAGTGATCTAAAAGACTCAAAGTGCAATCAACTCTTTCCTCCATGTGCAAAATAATTTTGAATATCAATGCACATGTGTAGGGGGAGTATTTCTCAAAAGTGAAACTTTCAAAGTGTTAAATGTTTTGATTTATATCAAACACTTTGATTGATTTTCAAATGGTTTTATGGTTTCGATCTTAAATACCCATCAACCAACTACCTCACAATGATCAAAGAAGATATAAGGTGGTAAGGTTAGGTATTATCCCATGATCCAACTAGAACCGGAAGGGATCTACCCAGGGATATTCCATACATAGAATAGAAGTCCTTAGGTATGATGGAGTAGAATGTGAATGGGAATAATGTTAACTAAGGCATGAGTTATCATCGGAACAATCACAACAAGATGATAATGAGGATGCGTTGGTTTAACATTGAAAGGGTTGAAGAATGAAAAAGAAATGTATGGATAAAGTGTGAAAAGAAAGAAGCCCTCCACACAAACTGTAGGCAGAAACCGGGTCAATACATAATCTATCGAATATCACAAAGATGATATTTGGTATTGAAAAACACATCATGGACCCAGTGATGCAATGCACAACCCTTCCCAGCCACTCAAGATTCTCTCAAAAGAATGCTTGTTTCATTGTCACAGAGATTAAATGCATAATCTATTGACATCTCACACCGAGATTGTTAATATTGAAAAGGTAGCAGTCTGCTCCAGCTTCCGATCACTAAAACCAAAAAGCACTTATTGAGTCTAGAGCCAAAAGAGATCAAATCATAAATCTCACATGACTCAAAATGAATTTGTATCAAACATCAAAGATACAAAAAGTACAAGAGTCGCTTATATGTCTATGTGATATTGCATGTCTTAGTGACATTGCCGGAACATTCAAGAGTGATACTTAAATTAAGTATTTCACAATGAATGAATGGAAATCCTACCAGTGCTAACATCAAAGCCAACGCTGAACGTAGGTCACTAATTTGAAAATGATTGTTTAATGATTCAATTAGTGTTAACTAGTAATCTAAGTGATCTAGTAGTTATTGTGTTTTTCGGAATTTGTTTTTGAAAAAACACAAACAACATTTCCTTGATTTATTCAAGTGAAGTGTTGGATTACCAAGGTTACTTATGATGTCACAATATTGATAAGGGGAGATTGTTGGAATTGAAGTTAGAAGTTGTCTCTCATGCTTAGATTGTACCCCTCACATGACTTCACTATCGAATATTCAGGTGCAACAAGGTTATGATTATGTTTGATGGTCATCAAATGCAATCAGGGGGAAGAGAAGTGTTCTAGCTGAATATTTTGATAGAGCGCAACAATTAGGAGTTGTTTGTGTGAAGTATGTGCATATGAATGGTTGTTTATTTAGGGGGAAGCAATTGGGGGGAAGAACGTCAACAACATCTCTACCTTTTAGAAACAAGAACACCGTCATATTCATTCCTTCATATCTCATACTCAAAGTTCAAAGATACACTTCCGCAACTCTGATAAATCAAAGAACTTCCTCAAATCATCTAGTTGTTAATCAAGACAAAAATTCTACATGAGAAAGACTGTAAGCTGTAAAGAAAGTATGAGTGTGTTGGTCAAAAGCTGTAAAAGACAAATCAAGATTCGATCTCACAAGAGCTCAAAGGCAAAAGGATAATGGAATGATAAAGATCAAGATCAAAGATCACAAGAGCATGATTGGAACAAGATCTCTATTACATAACAAGATTCAAGACAAACACGCGTTAAAGTTCAAAGATCAAAGTCACAAGAGAGATCTCAATGAAAGTTCAAAGATCAAAGTCACAAGAGAGATGATCATCCTTTAGGGGGAGATTGTTACGAATAAGAAAATGATGATCATTAATGCAATCAAAGAGAGATCTCAATGATCGTCCCTTGGGGGAAGATTGTTAGGATTGATAAAAGTGACGATCTTATGAAAAGATTCTAACTGGAGCACTTATATTTGTACTTGTAGGATTCATTGTAAGTAATTTCATATGCCACCACATTGGGGGAAGATTGTTAGGATTAAAAATGTGGTGTCTATATGGAAATTACATTAGTTTCTATATAGCCTAAAACACAAGGACTAGAATTGTAATTAGGCCAAAGATGGCATGTGTAAGGGCTATATAAACCCTTCTAATCTTCATTAGAAGGGTGAACCTCCACTTTGTAATTTTCTCTAATCATTTCATCTTTTCTCTAATCATCCTCCTCCCTCTTTCTCTCTCTACTTTCTCTCTCTAGATTATCACTATATTGCTTATTTGATCCTGATTTCAGACCTAACACATGTGATACATCAAGTAAGTTTGACTTTTAAAAAAATCATATATTTTTTTCGACTTTTATGAATAAAATGTATTGATTTAGGGGGTTCAAAAATTATGTTCGATATACAGTTGCAAACCTAACGATGTGTATTTTTCAGTGTCAAACACGATGGATCATTTGGAGTTTTACACAAGTACTTATGTCCATTTTACGACATCATGTTGAGTGCTCGATGTTACAAATTAGTTTTATATCACATGTGATACATCAAGTGAGTTTGACTTTCAAATTAAAAAAAATCTCTAACTTCTATGAGTAAACTGTATTTATATATAGGTTCAAAAATAATGTGTGCTATATGGTTGGAAAGCTAAAGATGTATATATTTCAATGTCAAAAACGATGAGTAATTTGGAGTTACAAATACTTATGCTCATTTCATGATAGCATGCCGAGCTTTCAAACCTGCAAATAAGTGTTATATCACACATGATATATTAAGCAAGATATTGTACCAAAAGAACAAAAAAAAGTTTATCGAAAGTCTATGAAAATGCCCATTAACAAGATGAGTGTATATAGAAGAATATTATGCATTTAATGCAAAACACATTTAATCAGTAAGACTTTTATAAAATATTTGAGATTTACCACGTCTTTTTAAAAAGCTTTCAAAAAAGCATTTGATGCAATGCTAAAAATCTTATCATTTTTTTTTTCAAAATAGTGAAAAGTCCTTCACAACTTTATCAATTGTGGATTCTCTTAGTCCTTAATTAAACTTTTCTCTAGCTAAGGTCCCTAATTTTGACTAGATATACAAAATTGGGCTAGTTAACTTCGGTATACTTAATTTTTTTTGAACATCTTCGGTATACTTATTGATTTCTTCTTTTATAGTGAAGATGAATGTTGTTTCTTCAACATTTTTTGAACTACATTATAATTCTTCAAAATTTTGTGTCGCGACGAGATAGATTCGATGGAATTGGCTCAAAAGGCGAAAATCAAATGGGCTATTGAAGGGGACGAGAACTCTAAATTTTTTCACGGCACTCTCAACAAAAAACGTAATATGCTTAATATCCGGGGTATTATGGTGGATGGTATATGGGTTGATAATCCAAAAAGTGTGAAAAGAGAATTTCTAGATCATTTTAGCAAACGTTTCTGTAAACCAGATGACATGCGTGCTACCCTCACCATGGAATTCCCTAACAGATTGCATCCTGATCAATCTCGTGATCTGGAAATGTCGATATCTAATGAAGAAATCAAAAAAGTCGTGTGGGAATGTGGAACGGACAAAGCCCCCGGTCCTGGTGGATTCACCTTTGGTTTCTTCCAACATTTTTGGTATATTGTAGAGAAGGACGTGTGCAATGCGGTAAGTTGTTTCTTTACTCATGATGACTTACCTATAGGTTGCAATTCTTCATTTATCGCTTTGATTCTTAAAATTCCGGATGCGAATCTGGTTAAAGATTTTAGACCTATAAGCCTTATTGGAAGCGTATATAAAATTATTGCAAAAATTTTATCGAATAGGCTTGTTAATGTTTTGGGGGGTATAGTGAGTGAGGTTCAGTCGGCGTTTGTTGCTAATAGGCAGATTTTAGACGGGCCATTTTTTCTTAATGAGGTTATACAATGGTGTAAGGCGGAAAAGAAACAAACTCTTATATTCAAAGTAGATTTTGAGAAAGCGTATGATTCGGTTCGATGGGATTTTCTCGATGATGTTTTATGTAAGTTTGGTTTTGGTGAAAAATGGAGAAGATAGATTCAATGTTGCCTGCAATCGTCGAGAGGTTCTATTATTCTCAATGGTAGTCCTACGAAAGACTTTGAATTTGGTAAAGGATTGAAACAAAGTGATCCGTTGTCTCCATTTCTTTTTATTTTGATTATGGAAAGTTTACATCTCTCTTTTCAGCGGGTTGTGGACGCAGGCTTATTTCATGGGGTTAAGCTTCGTGATACGGTGACTTTATCCCATTTGTTCTATGCGGATGATGCGGTCTTTGTTGGCCAACGGAGCCAACGGAACATATCTACATTAACACACGTTCTAAAATGTTTTCACAAGGCTTCTGGTTTAAAGATCAATATGTGTAAGAGTAAGATTTTGGGAATTCATGTTAACAATGACAATATTTCTCGTGCTGCGGAGGATCTTGGATGTCAGGTTCTTAAATTGTCTTTTAGTTATTTTGGGTCCATGGTTGGAGGTAGGATGCATAGATTACATTCTTGGGATGATATGGTTGATCGGGTTAGGAATCGTCTTTCCAAATGGAAGATGAAGATGTTGTCGAGTGGAGGAAGACTTACTCTTGTGAAATCGGTTCTTGGATCCATGCCTATATTCCATATGTCATTGTTCAAAGTTCCAGCAGGTATCCTTCATAAGCTTGAATCGATTCGTAAACATTTTTTCAATGGTCATGAAGTATCTAGCAGGAAGATTTCTTGGGTAAATTAGAATAAGGTGATTTCTCCTAAAGAAAAAGGCGGGCTTGGTGTCTCGAGCCTTTATGCGCTAAATAGAGGATTGTTGTTCAAATGGGTTTAGAGGTTTCTATCCCAAGGGTCTTCTTTATGGGCTAGAGTCATCAAAGCTATTCACGGGATGGACGGGAGTATTGGAGACATAAGGATTGGTAACTCTAAATCTTGCTGGTCAAGCATTATCAATGAGATTAATGTGTTGTCTAGTAAAGGTATTAAGTTGATGAATTATTTACGAATCACTTTGGGGAATGGTGTATCCACGCGTTTATGGGACGAGCCGTGGCACGTTGAAGGTATTCTTAAGGATAGGTTCCCTCGCATATATGCTCTCGAAAATTGCAAATCTGTTACCGTTGGAGATAAGCTGGCGCACCAGACTTTATCGCATTCATTTCGCAGGCTGCCAAGAGGTGGTATTGAAAACGCACAATTTGCTGAGTTCTCTGTTTTGCTGCAGCAGGTTGTCCTCGCTCAAGGGTCGGACCGTTGGACGTGGACGGCGAATGGCTCAGGTCAGTTTTCTGTTGCTTCGGTAAGGAAGATTATAGACAATAAATTATGCTCGGGTGGAGAGAACTCTACTCGATGGATTCGTTGTGTTCCAAATAAAATCAACATTCACGCTTGGAAGGTCATGACGGAATCGTTGGCTACTAGGTTTGATATATCGAGACGGGGTATAGTTATTGATTCTATTTTGTGCGGTAATTGTGACATTGGTGTTGAGACTACTAGCCATTTGTTTTTCACTTGCGATATGGCAACAAGTGTTCGTCGTTTAATCAACAGGTGGTGGGAAGTGCCGGATATGAAGATTGATTCGTATGCTACGTGGAAGGGCTGGATTGTTACCATTCGAATGGCTTCTAAAACTAAATTGATGTTTGAAGGTGTGTATTACGTGATGTGGTGGCTCCTTTGGTGGTATCGTAACAAGAAAATCTTTGAAGGAAAGAGTCTGATTAAAGCTATGTTCTTAGATGATGTTATTTCTAAATCGTTTTATTGGTGTCGGGCTAGATGTAAAGCCTCTTTTAGTTGGACGGATTGGCTTAAAAATCCGCATCTTATTTCCTTGTAATTTCTAGCTCCTTGCTAGTTCTTTTAATAATATCGTAGTTCAAAAAAAAAAAAAGTTTTCCATATTACAAATAGGGTTTTTTTAACTTGTGTCCTAGGGACACAAGATAAGAAAGTAAAAAAGCACTCCTTTCATCCCATTTTTATTGTCCATGTTTTTTTTAGATGTTCTAATTTAATTGTTCATTACTAAAAATAGATAAGAAGTTTGATCAAGTTTACTATATACCTTTGTTTGAAAATTATTATAACAAACTTTAAAGTAGACTTTAATTAATTAGCTAAGGGTAAAACTGTCATTCTGTCAAAAAGTAAGAAAGAGAAAGCAGTAATAAATGCATTTTTCTTAAACTGCGTGTTTTTTGTCGGGGAACTATAATTTTGGGACGAAGAGAGTATAAAAAAGTACACAGAGTCTCACAGAAAAGTACAAATTAGAAAAACCCGTACAAATATAATCCATTTGTAATAATATGCATAAGCTTATTTCATAAGGCTGCCCACTATGGGCCGGACGACCGACTCGGTCGCCGTCGGTCGTCGCCATAGTGGCTAGTCGGTCGCGGTGTCGGTCGTCGGAGATCGAATTCGAATATGGTCGCCTGCACGACCGTTGTCGTGTGCAACAAATCTTGTCTTTTTTTCTTTTCTTTTCTTTTCTTGTTTGTGTCTGTGTTGTGTTTGAGTGTGTGTTTGTGTGTGTGTTTGTGGATATTGTGTTTGTGTGTGTGTCTGGTGTATGTTGTGTTTGAGTGTGGGTTTGGGTGCGTGTTTGTTTTTTTTAAATTTGTGTGATGTTTTTTATGTAATGTTTTTTAAAATAAGTTTTTTTTTTAATTGTGTAATGTTTTTATGTAATGATTTTTAAAATAAGTATAAAATTTATGAAAATGTTTTTATGTAATGTTTTTTATTATTAATGAAATTTAAATTTGAAGTAAAAAAAAATGAAGGTCGCCTCATAGTGGCACTAGGTCGCCGGAGAGAGAAAGCAGATGTGGCGTCGGAAAATGTAAGTCGCGACCCTTAACCATAGTGGGTAGCCTAAGTAATATGATTCTTTCTATCTGAAAATTTTTAGGTGATCTAAAATTCGTAAAATAACCGGTAGATCCCAAGCCACGCTTCCAAATTGTTAAACGAATTAGATTCGTCAGTATAAGATTATTAAAGGTTTTTTTCTCAACTTTTTGTATATGAAATAAAGGAATAATCAACATTTTCGTAGCATAAATCTTTCTTTTTTTTAAAGATTTTGAGAAGAGTGAGTGCGTTTTCGAAAGTTTTGACTTTTTGATCTTTCTTCTTTTAGCGCACAAGCACTAAGCAAATGCAAAATTTTAAGGAGTAACGAGAAAGTGGTTTAGGGGGACCATTAGGCGTGCAATGCCATTATTCCATAAATAATAACGATTTAGATCTTGTAATTTGATTATGATGTATTTGATGTGGTCCTCGGGTCATTGAATGAAGTGGAAACTTTGAATTCAATTTCTTGATTTGTTAAATGATTTTTTATTTTATTCACCCAATTTTTGGACGAAATTACATAGTGAGGACTTTAGAGAAAAAAAATGTTATATACGAGCTGTCACCGTTTATAATATATAATATGCAATTAGTTCTCTTAACGTATAACATACTCATTTTAAATATTTTCTCATCCAAATACTTTTTTTTTCGTGAAAAATATGTGTACAGATACATATAATTGTTAACGATACAATTTTACGGCCCTTAAATTTTTTGAGGTTGTTCAACTTACACGCCCTCAAAGATGGTCTGCCGTGGCTGCTATATTTTAAAGCCTCCTATTTACAAAGTTTGCATTGCTAAAAGAATTTAGGAGTTTGGGTCTAATATGTTTTTTCGATTGTTTCTTTTTACAATTTTTCTTTAACTGTACATGTCTTGTTACAAAACTTCGCTTTAGTCCGCCACAACAAGCATGAGCCACTCCTATCGTGTGAACCGATAATATCGCACTTTTCTTGTGTGATTGGTTGGAGGTATTAAGAGGTAAGAAATACAACAGTGATAGATAAAAAAACATCCTACACAAACTAGAGTGTATCTCATATTGCTTACTTAAAACTGTGTATCTGCAAATTCATAGCAATATCAACATCTGTTTATTGCGCTATGAAATAAGTCGATAGATTTTCCACTCAAATCCTTGCAAATTGATTATTTGTGCCTAAGAAACACAATAAGTCACTAAAAAAAGGCTTTTAGTGACACAATTTTTAATGACACATAAAAAAAGTGTAAGTGAAAGTATATGTTTACTTACACTTTTCAAAAAAGTGTAAGCAAAAATCTAGTTTTACTCACACTTTTTAAAAAGTGTAAGCAAAAGTCTAGTTTTTACCCACGCTTAACATAAAATGCAAGTAAAAGTCTAGTTTTTACCCACACTTCACATGAAATGTAAGTAAAACTTTAGTTTTGCCCACACTTTTAAAAAAGTGTGAGCAAAAGTGTCATTTATACACACACTTTACAAAGAGTGTGAGAAAAACTGCATTTTTACTCACACTTTTTGAAAAGTGTAAGTAATAGTCTTACTTTCACCCACACATTTTAAAAGAGTGTGAGTGAAAATTTTGTATCAAAAGGCTAATCACTGTTTGAAAACCGATTTGATCAACAAAACGGGACGGAGGACCGGATCGGACAAAAACCGATTTGGTCCAAAACACGGGACCGAGGATCGAACCGAAATGTTCGGTCCATGTCTGGGTCGGTGCAGTCCAGTTTGGATTGTCGGTCCGATCTGATCCAACAAAACATAATGACCGGTTTTGTGTAAGATCGAACCAGACTGGACCGAAGACCGAATATGAGGAAAAGGAGAGAACGAAGACCGGACCGAAATATGTTCGGTCCGGTCCGATTCGATCGGATCCTATTCGGTCTAGTTTTTGGTCCGGTCCGTGATCTATAATGCTCGGCCTTTATAACCTTTATAAAGCTCGTTTTTCTACAAGGACACTAATATTATTTACTAAACTTGGTTAAAAAATATTTGTGTTACTAAAATTAGAGACAATTTTATAAAAACTTTACTACATTAATATTTATTTTTTGTAAATCGTTTCACCCCTTTTCATATACACTTCCCCCTTATCATTAGTTTCACCCCTATTTTCTATTTTTCTACCCCTTCGCTCCCCATTTCTAAAATTCACATCATCGTTTTTAAATCAAATCATTTCATTAAAACTTCAAATTGATCATATCTTTCAAAAGTTCAAATTAATCACAATCCGGAGTTAGTTAATTGGTAGTTAGGGTTTCGAATCAGAGTGAGCTAATCGGTGGTTAGGGTTTCGAATCAGAGTGAGCTAATCGGTGGTTAGGGTTTCGAATCAGAGTGAGCTACTCGGTGGTTAGGGTTTCAAATCGGAGAGAGCTAATCGGTAGTTAGGGTTTCGAATCAGAGTTAGTTAATCGGTAGTTACGGTCTCGAATCGGAGTGAGTTAATCGGTAGTTACGATCTCGAATCGGAGTGAGTTAATCGGTAGTTCGGTTTCGAATCAGAGTGAGCTAATCGGTAGTTAGGGTCTTGAATCAGAGTTGGTTAATCGGTAGTTAGGGTCTCGAATCAGAGTGAGTTAATCGGTAGTTCTGTTTCGAATGGTAGTGAGCTAATCGATAGCTAGGGTTTCGAATGAGTTAGTTTTTCAGTACTTTGGTGATCAAAATCAGTACGAATCGGCATACAATTATTAGTAAGTCCTCAATACGTCTAGTTTGACTAACTTTTGATGTTCGTTAACTAAATCTGCTTGATTGATTATTACTGATAATTTACCTTTTTGATATGGTTTTGTTGCATTTGATAGCCTAATTAGTTGTTAATAAATCATTTGTGTATTTCATGTTATTATGTGCTTCATCCGGATTATAACGGTTGTATATTAATTTGTATGTATATTTCATAATGTACTGTTGTTTTTAATTTGCTCAAATGACATAAATATAGATTATAGCAACACTTTTAGGTATAGATTGTGCGTAGAACTATAAATGAGTCATTTATGTGATCTTCCGTGACGTATATATCGGTTAAACACTTGTGTGATGACGCATTTCGTATTTGAGAAAGATGTTCGTTTCTTGTTTGTGGTTAGGCAAAATATTTGGTCTATACCGATATATGGTTGAAATAATAAATAGGTTTCAATCTCAGTTTTTTTTTTGTTATTAAATATTAGTTTTTTATGTGAATTTTGAATCAATATGGCAGACTACATTTAAACAGATTTTTCTGTATCAGGCTATAGTGATAGTATGTGTCAGAAATAGTGTTAACTTATACTGACACTACTAAGTGTCACAAAACATTGTCACTATATACTTTTACCGCCTGGACTTTTAATGACACTTTTTAAAAGTGAAGGTGAAAAAAGAGTCTTTTAGTGACACTTTTTTGGATATTTTCTAACACTTTTTGTGTATCATTAAAAGACTTTTTTCTTGCAGTGAGTTGATTATAACAGTTTACAGAAAACAAATTAATTAGAATATATCTAGATTGAACACCAAACTTAAGCTTAAAATAATATACCATCCAAACATCGTCAAGAAACAACCTACATAATTTCGAGGAAAAAACATACTACACCAACTCACATTTAATTTGTAGTTGTTAACGTTCGAAGTCAAGTCAACTAGCCGGCCAGCTAGTACTGCTAAATATGGACCCATCAGTTTTTTTTTTCTTTACGAAAGATAAAATACTTTTGTCGACTTGAAGAGATGAAAATTTTCATCGTTTTTGTATTGTTTATTCTTTTATTCATGGTGATCCATTGAGGAAATAATTTGCACTACCTCATCAATTGATTTGCACGGTGCAATTCTCGATCAAAGCCGTATCATTTCACATTTATTATTATTTTTAGACCGTTGACAATAACTTAAGAATTAAGAACACAAGGCATGCTGACCCGTGCGATGCACACGGGTTGTATCAGCTTGCTTTTCGCATGATGCACGTATAATGGATACTTGCTTAATGATTTTGGAAATGTTGATGCCTTGGTATGATGGGTTATTGCCAAGGTAACAGTATGCCGGTATTCGAGATTGATGTGAAGGGGTGCTCATTGTATGAAGCGGTCGTTTGGGTATCGATAGCTTAGTTGGCTATGGTAAATTGTATCTTGTGTATTCTAAAGCCTAAAGTTTAAAGCCTAAAGCCTAAAGCCTAAAACTTAAAGCCTAAAGTCTAATTTTGAAAGTTTGAGTTCTCTTTCATGGGGATCCCTAATTTAGACCAAAAGAGAATACCGAACACTGTTCGAATGGACCGAAATTCCGGGTTCCCTTTCATGAGGATCCCTAATTTCGACCAAGAGAGAAGAGAGGACTTATCTACAACAACAAAGAAAACAATAGTTCTAAAGCCTAAAGCCTAAACCCTAAAGTCTAAATAATGTACTGAAATTTCAAGTTCCCTTTCATGGGATCCCTAATTTCGATCAAAAGAGAATATCGAACACTGTTCGAATGGACCAAAATTACGGGTTCCCTTTCATGGGGATCCCTAATTTTGACCAAGAGAAAGGAGAGGAGAGGTATAGGATGAAAAATGAGGTTTAGGGACCCCTATTTATAGTGTTAGGATTAGGGTTAGCTTTGAGAAAAAACTACCTAATCTTGACACAAATGGTCCCTCCCTCATTAATACTGCTGCATTAAATGTAAAAACTCTACATATTTTTCGGTATAATCATGGAAGCATGGGGTACTCCTCAAGATGCTTATCAATGTATGCAGTAGGGTTTTGTACTTATGGCTCTCTGGGTGAGACAAATCATTTAAAGATACAGCCCCATTAAATTTAGGGGCTGAATCTTTTATAGCCTAAATCTTAAAGCCTAAAGCCTAAAGCCTAAAGCCTAAAGCCTAAAGCCTAAAGCCTAATTTCAAAATTTTGAGTTCCCTTTCATGGGGATCCCTAATTTCGACCAAAAGAGAATACCGAACACTGTTCGAATGGACTGAAATTCCGGGTTCCCTTTCATGGGGATCCCTAATTTCGACCAAGAGAGAAGAGAGGACTTATCTACAACAACAAAGAAAACAATAGTTCTAAAGCCTAAAGCCTAAAGCTTAAAGCCTAAACCCTAAAGCCTAAAGTCTAAACAATGTACCGAAATTTCGGGTTCCCTTTCATGGGGATCCCTAATTTCGATCAAAAGAGAATATCGAACACTGTTCGAATGGACCGAAATTCCGGGTTCCCTTTCATGGGGATCCCTAATTTCGACCAAGAGAGAAGAGAGGAGAGGTATGGGATGAAAAATGAGGTTTAGGGACCCCCTATTTATAGTGTTAGGATTAGGGTTAGCTTTGAGAAAAAGCTACCTAATCTTGACACAAATGGTCCCTCCCTCATTAATACTTTGACACAAATGGTCCCTCCCTCATTAATACTGCTGCATTAAATGTAAAAACTCTACATATTTTTCGGTATAATCATGGAAGCATGAGGTACTCCTCAAGATGCTTATCAATGTATGCATTAGGGTTTTGTACTTATGGCTCTCTGGGTGAGACAAATCATTTAAAGATACAGCCCCATTAAATTTAGGGGCTGAATCTTTTATAAGGATAGTAAACGTCATGACACATTCCTAGTAAATGTATTTTTTCCTTTTGCAAATAAATTAAAGAAATGTGCCCATCACCTTCATTGATCACTGCCGACATGTTACTTAGTTTACAACCCCCTTAATGTATATTTATGAAGAAAGGTTATTCTATCGAGCGTGCTATTTTTTCTTTTTAACTTTTTTGGAATGGCATATTATCATTATAACTATTTAACATTAGCCGTGTTGTCCTCCTTATGTCTCCCTTCTCACAAACCACTTTTTTAATCTTGTGAACAGTAACTTAATTGATATTTTAAAGCTTATGAACAGTAACTTAGGAATATTTTAATCTCATAACATAACACGTTACCACCACCGTCTCATTTTTGTCAGAACCAGAAAAAAAACACACATAAACCAAATAGCGCCGCTTCAATTCGAGATTCAAATCAGACGTTGAATTCGAGATTTGCAAGATCAATATTGCATGTAAGTAATTCTACCTTAATCAATCCTTAAACCTTTTTTTCATTTAATCTTGAATTGGTTTTTTTTCTTCTTTTCTTCTTGAGAGTTTTGGTAAATAATAATATGGGTATTCATGAATGAACAGTAAGTTTGAAGATTTTATATGCTGATGTTGTTTGGTTCACTGATTATTGATATGGTGAGTTGGTAATGATGTGGGTATTGATTACAATGATATGGTGATTGGGTTGTATACATAGGATGATGAGGCGCATAGTGATTAGAGTTGCGGTTGTATACATAGGTTGTATAAATTTTGAAACCAATGAAAGCGCGTTAGTGTGGCAGTATCGAGATGCAAATTCAGGCTTTGGATTTGCTCACGCTAAGGAGATGTTAGATCATAGAGTGTCTTGGCAAACGAACATGCTGCTGTCAAAAGTGAGCAATATATTGTTGAATTCTGTCATTTATTTGGTTTTGGGTTTCACTAAGTAAATACTTTTATCCATTTCTAAAAGTTACCGGTGGTGATTTTGGTCATTTTAGCTAAACATTTAAATTAATCAAGCATATTAGAAGTTTGGAGGTTCAATATCTACTGTCTAGCACACAAACAAGTAGTATGTTGCATGTTAAATCATCTTTAACATATTATGGCTTTACTGAGTGATATATTTAAGACTCGATGCTAACATATAAAACATATTCAATGAACCATGGGAAGCCTGAAAAGGTCAACAATCCAGTTATGCAGACCTGGTCAGTTTTGTCTCTAAAGCAGAATCACCAATTTATTAAATTCATACAAAATTCGTAATTTTTCGTTTTTTGCTGATTCAAATTAGGTTGGATAGGTAACGAGGTGTTCTAATATGTGGTTAAACATTTAGTTCTGTAAACACTTTCAAAGTGGAGCAAAAATGATGGTTTTTGAACATATCCAGGTCTGAAATAAATTGGGTCATTTCGTTCGGGTTGTTTTTGTCAAATATTGGTGTATTGTTTATTGGACATGGAACGATTGGTCTTAATGTTAAATCTTCAAATACATACCATTTTGAACTAAATGGGCAGGAAAAAAACATGTTAATGCCGAAAGTTCTATTTAAGGTGGTGTTTGGGTTTTCTTATTTTAAAGTGCTTATCGGTATTACAGATCCTGCCAACCATCCGATCCTCTTTAGGTTTCGATATAAATCGCCATTTTTGTGGTGACATAATACATGATATTTTGTTATTTCCAACTGGGTGGTATTGTATTTTTGAGGGTTGTCTCTTTTTGACATATTCCAGTAGTTAGTCACATGCTGCCTTTTATCTTCAACTCTTAAAATCTTAGGTGCCTTAAACACACAAAAAATTTGTCCAATTCATTCAGTACCTTGAAAAAAATAGTTGCTTATGAGCCCATATAACGTGAACCTTTTGTATGTTAATGTTAAATCAGTAAAAAAATTAAACACATTCTTTCTTTCGAATAGTTTCAGTCTTCTGTATGTACTCATATTAAGCTTATATTTTTGGTTTTTAGATATGAAGAATATGGTCACACAGAACGAAGCTTTTCAACAAGGCCGATTAAGCGATTATGCCAACGTTGAATTGAGCCCGCCTGCTGGCGTCTTAAACTATGGCCAGGTATATAACCAAAAGATGACAACTAGAAAAAAAAGAACTAATCAAATAACACGAAGTTTAATGCTGGGTGGCATTTATTTTTACTCTAAATATACCCGAGATTAGATAACTGACTATCAAAGGATTGGTTTTTTATAGGGACTTTTCGAAGGTACAAAGGCGTTTAGGGGAGAAGATGATAGAATTTTCTTATTTCGACCCGATCAAAATGCAATCCGTATGAAAATCAGAGCCGAGAGAATGTGCATGCATCCCCATCGGAACAACAATTATTCAATGCAGTGAAGCAAACTAGTATGGCTAACAAACGTTGGGTACTACTCGCTATTAATTTCCTATTCATTATCCTATTTTGTTTCTACGCATGATTAGTAAATACATGTTTATATAGTGACATGTGTTGGAGGTTGATCATCACGCCCCTGAAAACCTATATACTTTAAGGTTTAACTCCTTATAGGAAGCGAAATACCATCATGAAATCTTAGTTTCAAGGTTCAGATGACGGTGAAGTTAGAGTAAAATCAAAAGTTGCATTTGAGAAACATTTAAGTTTGATCCAGTATTTTGGCCTGTAGCAAGTTAAGGTAACTAATATATAGATGCTCATATAACTAAAAGGTTAGATTTCTTGATCTGATTTTATGATAAATCAAAAGTTGCATTTGAGAAAAACTTTAAGTTTGATCCAATCTTTAAGCCCTGTAGCAAGTTAAGGTAACTAATATATATTGCTCATATAAAAAGTATTCCTTTTTTATGTATGATACTACATAACATTGATTCCTACAGGAAATGTTTTTTATCTTAAGATCAGATTCAATGAAGGAGCTAAAGAAATTAAAGAGCTTTATAATAATATCCAATAATTAAAAGGTTAGATTTGTTGATCTGATTTTATGACAATGTGTACGGTATTATAATGCTGGTGTATTAAATTCATGATAATGGTCCTTATTGTAGGGAACGAGAAGGAAACCGTCAAGTACAAGAACGAGAAGGCAAGTGCAATCCTAATCATGGTTGGTAACCGGAAAGTTTTGCACAGGAGTTGTGGAACGAGAAGGCAACCGAGAAGTACAAGAACGAGGGTTTATCTGTTGCCTAAGCACCTTGACGAGAAGGTGGTTGCACTTAATCTTGAAAAGCTTGGAGCCAAGCTCACTAAGCTCACCCAAGACCAGTCTCACTACCTCAACATTCCTATTGAAGGTCCTTAAAAGCCTGCTGCCACCTTATGAAAGAGGATATATACTGTTCCGCAAGATGATTTGAAGAACGCGTGGTTTTCTTTATGAAATACAAGTTTGATTATGTATCCAGTTTTTATTTTTATTTTTGTACGCTACCTTAAACGAAAAAATAACCAAAACTCGCCGCAGCGAAGCGCGGGTTTTCAAAACTTGTTAGAACTAACTAGCAAGATGGTAGAGTAAAACAAGTTAGAAAGGGATCATAGAATAATTTATGGGATTACTAGTCCAACCAATTCAAATAGATTCATTTTCTAGCACCTCAATTTCTTCACCGAGAGAGTCTTTTGTTAGGGGTTAAAGTTGAAACAAACCCGATTTCGGTATCTCCAAATCGCCCAACTCGTTGTTTTGACAACGTTAACCGTGTCACTCCAAAATATTTTCAGATGAAAGGTAAGTTTAATCTGGTGCAGGACCACATGTTAGGTATTATTTGAATTTAATTAATGGTGGTGAATTTCACGAGTTTTATTTGTTAATAAGATGTTAATTCAGCTTGTTGACTCTCATCAAATAGATGGTTTGTTAATAAGATGTTAATTCAGCCGGAATGAATTTTTAGGCGAATTCTCGTTTTTAGGGCAATTGACTCGCAAATTTCATTATATTCGCGGAGTAGTCGAAACGAATGATGTTAAAGTTATCAAAATCCATACCGATGACAATGTTGCTGAATCACTGAAAGCATTACTGGGTAATAAGCATGAGTAGCATGCTAATGGAATTGAGCTTCGTTACGTTGATGAGATGCCTGAAGTTCAATTTACGTATTTAAATATTGGAACCTTAAACACGTTTATGATTGATATATATGATTGTTATGGGCATTTTTCATTTATATTATTGTATTCTATATTTGCACGTTTCACTCGTGAACAGGTTCGTTCAAAAGTTCATTCTCGTTCATATTGTTTGGGCACAATATGAATTAAGACTAATATGAATTTTGGTATTTATTTGTCTATACAGATAATTCACTTGTTGGGGCTAAAATTCATAGGTATTCATAGGGATGAACACTGAATGACCCGTACGAGACATCAGCACACAGATGGTTGTCAATTGGTGAGTCACGTTTATGATTGTATTCTTGAGTGTCATTAGACTTTTTACATATAACACATTTGTAATACATGACGAGTTTGCTTTGATTCATCTCTGACGTTTTGGTAATTCAAGGTCATACATAGGTGCTTTGGGTATTACGAATTATGTATTGCAAGTTGGATATGGAAAAAAGGATTTATTCCTCTTTTAAGAACATGATACTACTGTTGGCCACTCAATGAATTTACTGATATTTACACGGCCCGAACATGATTGAAGTGGAAGTTAAACTGTTGTTATAACTTACTTTAGTAATGTCAATAATTCTTGATCATGAAATATACGTTAACAAACTGAGATGGTCTAATCCATGTATTAAGTTAGCATGTATCGGAAGCAAAAGGAATAAGAATAAAGCTCAAATCACAAAATCATTAATAGTTAATGATAGTCATTTGGTTTATCAACGGACGGACAAGTCGTGCATTTCTGAGAGATAGATAGTATGACGTTGCTAGACGGCTATCTATCGGTATTAATTACTTTGAAGTTATATGCATGCCCAAATGCGAGTTTGTAGGAATATGTGCATGATATAACATAAATAATATTTTCATTAATATATGATTCTACTGGGTCACACACAATTACGCGAGACTTTGGTTTTATGCATTTATCGTAAATACATAAATGATCTAATAAGTGAACATGAGATTGGGCTTAATCAGTTAGACTGCTTAAGTAATATTGGGCTTAAACCAAAAACAAAATGGAAGATCCATTTAGGCTCTATTTGGGCCTTCATGTTCGACCGCCTCCTATGGGGTTGTGTCGGGCTAGGCTTGATTTAGTTACCTATTTAACAAGACAAGTATATTAAGTATTATAATATGAAATCTTTAAAGTATAGTAATTGGGGAAATCATGCCTGCTTAAAAAGATAAAAAACTGTGTTCTTATTTGGTACTTGAAGTTGAATAGTAGATCAGGTGCTTGCTTTTTGCAAAGGAAAGCATGCAAGTTGCTTGCTTTTTGCAGCATGCATGATTTCCCCATAATAATTATCTTATTCATGTTTAGATAATATCTTATTTAAATATATAGTTTTTCTTATATTTATATTATGTAATTATCTTATTCATGTTTAGATATTATCTTATTTAAATATATAGTTTTTCTTATATTTATTTTCTTATTTAAATATATAGTTTTACTACTTCTAATTTTTGACCCATTTCCTTCCTATCTCCTTGGTCCAAGCGATCATCACACACACAAACACATTGTTGTGTTTGATTCTTGCAATTGGATTGTATGTGTTGATTAATTCGATCGAGATCTAGCAATCTACTTAAGTCGTTCGAGCGTTAGTGTGCAATAATCGTAAGAGGATCTTACCCTTTAGATCCTTGTGTTCGTGTTGATCTGCCCTTGAAAAGTTATGTTTCAGCTGCAATTTGTGATTGTTTATTTAATTGATATACTTATTTTTAAAATTATAACACTTGTTTTCCATCAAAGACCTCATGACGTAAAGTGATAAAGACCTTGAGGTATTGAGTAGGATACTAGTCCAACCTGGCGTAAAGTGATGAAGGTATTGTTTGAGACCATAACAGATCCAAACATACTATTTTACGACAATTTAAAGGAATGTTTGATAAAATTTGTACAGAGATTAGGATAAGTGTTACAAAGTATTATTTAGCCAGTGTATTGGTGAAGAATGTTTGTATGGAAGAGAATAAAAACCCAAAACACACTGGGTGTATTTGTGGGTGTATTTGTAAGGAAATTTGCTATCCTAAATGGTATTGATATACAGTGTTTCCCAAAAGATGTGACATTTGAAGTAATAAATAGCATTAATTATACTATTGCAAGATGTCACAGTACCTATCGTAATGCATAGACCGATATCTTGCTGATATCGATTATGTTTCAAACGTATCATTTTTCATATCTTGTGGCATCGTTGATATTATAACGATAGATATTTTAGGAAGATCTTGTCAGTTTCAAGTTCACAATGTATGATATGGAAAGAAAAATAATAGTTTTAGGGTGTGTTTGTTTCATTAAGATGTTTTGGTTCTGAATCTGACTACCATATCTTACTGCTAAGAGGTGGCTATAAAGTCTGAATTTGAATGAAATAATATTGTTTGATTTTTACAAATGTCTGAATGATTTTAATTGTTTATTTTTGTAATATATATTTATTTTGAAACATCGCTATGGATACAAAACAATTCTTTTTGTCGATTGAAATAAAAAATAGCTAGTGTATTTATTTTAAAACAATCCAAATAAAGTTATAAACATTTATTATAAACTTAACAAACTATAAAGACATTAGTATTTTTAACTAGAAAGAGTACTTCAATGGTTCAATTTTATGTGCCACATAATAAAAAATGTCATATTACATTATGATTATATGGAATTGCAAAATGTTAAAACTTTATTAGAAGATACATGTATCATTATATTTTAAAAAGATAAAAAAAAATTGACTAAAATATTATCATTTTGCACTTCTATACAAATTTAATAGAAGATAACGAACATAACACTAGTGGAACATAATTCAAAAGTCCTAATACTGTATTTGGATTTATTAAACATAATACTAAATCATTAATAAATAAATAAAACCCCACGAAGTAGAAATTATAAAAACGAGTGGATAACAATATTAATATAAAGTAATATTTAATTGCAACCCACTAGTAGCTTTTATTCTATCTCACCCACGTGAGTATATTTTACTCAGGTGCTATCTTTTTCACTTATTTCAATGTATCTTCTTTCTCAAATATTCATCTTTCTCTTTCAAAAATTCCCAGATCTAATTTTCGAGTTCTTTACATCATAACACAATTTAACCAATTGGGCTTAGCTCAGTTGGCCACTCGAGGTCTCCTAAGGAGCTTTGGGGGAGGTTGTTATCATGAGGTCTCAGGTTCGAGTCTCACTGAGTTTTCCTTCTAGGTGAGAATCTGTGTTGGGCTCTGCCCACTCAGATGCGTCGAGTCTCTGACTCACTAATGATAGTATTGTACTAACTCGCCGTTAAAAAAAAGAATACAAACTATCCAATTAACAGCTTCTCGCCAGAATGATTTTTAAAAACCTTTTATCTACTCCTACTTATTTTGACTTGTTTAAACTATTTTAAGACTAAAAGTTTTAGCTTATTTGGA
>BQNB010083884.1:0-28913 GCA_026074375.1 Tanacetum coccineum | reverse complement strand
CAAAGTTTCACATTTTATTCAGATTATACCTTCCATTTTCTGTATTTACAAGTCAAACCCTTAATTTTACATAATTTACATATTTAGCCCTTTTGGTTTATTAATTAATTAAACATTATCTTTAATTATCCATAATTACAAAACAAGCCCTTATAGATTCAATTATGACAAAATCATACTTTATACATTAAATACTAACCAAACCTTATACTTTTCAGAATTTACAATTTCAGTCCCTCTATTTTAATTAATTAATTTCTAATTACTTATTATATGTAATTAACCATTTTAATCCAAAATAATATCAATATGACATTTTATACCCCCCAACTTATTTTATACAGAATATAATAAATATAATAACATGTCTAAAACAGACCCCATAGTTTCAGAAATTACAAAACAAGTCCTTATACTTTAAATATCAATTCGGCAAATCAATTAAATCCACAAAACCCTAATTTGATTTTTCCCAATCACAAACATAATTATTTCCCAATCATTGGCATTAAATGCACCTATAAAGATTATCAAACCCCTAACCCTAATTTTATTTCTTTCCTTTTTCCTTTAATTCAAAATCGGCAAACAATGATAAATCCCCAATAATTATTCGAATCCTTCCTAAATTTTTCCAACAATTTATTTGAGTTATATATGATATTAAAAACCCTATAAAAATATAAAATCAAATGTACAAATAGTTTTTAAGCCAATTTCATAATTAACTAAAAATTAGGGTTTCTAATATGTTTTAATTATTTCGAGCAATATAAAATGCATGAACATTTTTCCCAGGTATATTATGGATTATAATGATGATAAATGAGATACAAAAATACCTTTGATGATTCTTGATGATTTAATGAATTATTGAACCCGGTTGCTTAATTCGAACCCAAAACAATAACCAAAATCGAACCAAGCACTCTACAATTTTCCCACTATTTTTACCACAATACTTGACCTTCAAATCACCTATAAAAATCGTTCTTTCCTTGGAAAAATTTTTATGCCGCCATTTTGTATTTTAGGGTTTTCGGTGATATTGTTTTTAGAGTTTATCAAAATGAAAATGCATAAAGAAATTATATAAGGGATTATGCCGAGTTTATGGGTCTTTAAATTTGACTAAAACTAATTTTAAAACTAGCCAAATTATTTTGGTTATTATACTTATTTTATTTAATTAAATTTGTAATGTATAAATAATTAAATATACTTCATTTCGGCATAATAATTATACATAATTATTAAAAAAAAAATTCTTACATAACATAAAGTATTTTAATCTTACAAAAATTTCATAATTGTCATATGTTATATTTTTATAATTTCTAACATTTAAATGAATTTTATTTAAGCTTTTATGTAATTTTCTTCATTAGGGGTATTTTGGTAATTTTACACTTGTTGAGATTTTTAGGTTTTACACATGTGGTTCATACACTACACGTGCAGTATCACCCGAATGCTAGTTCTTAACCAACGAACAAGTGAACACTAATAAAATCAAAACACAAAAACCCTAAGGGTTGTTTGTTTGCGATCGAACCAGAGAGAGGAAGAGATGGATTATCAATTATGAGCTCTAGGATCCTCCTTATATAGGGATAATTTTAGGGTTTACCTAAAATACATACCTTGTAGGAAAAGATAGCTCAAAACCCATCCCAAACCCCTCTTGGGTCCTAAGGCCGATCGAACTAAGTCAAACACCCCTTTGGGTTGACTTTTTGACTTTTCTAATTATTTATGGTTAATTACATTTAATTACCCATTAATTAAAAAGCCTTATTAGTTAGTTACATCTAACAAACTAATTAACGACCATTAGTGTTCTTTAGTCAAATCATATATTAATATAAATAATAAATATACAATTATATTATTATTAACATTAATAGAATAATACCTGAATGTATAACATGTGTGACTCCATAGGCTCATGTATTTCTAGTCGTATAAATATTTATATGACATGAGCATAAATCCAACAGGTCGTATATTTGGGAATTTACATATCCGCATAATAACATCAAATATTTGATACTTTTTTTTTGTTAATTTTCCCCTAAAAATACTTGCAATTGTCTTATAAATACTTGAATTCGATACTTTTACGGTTATTTTGTTATTTTCAGGTAAAATGCAAGTATTTGACAAGAAACACGGGAAAAGGACGTAAAAAGGAAGAAAACACGGATTCTTATGAAGGTTTACGACACAACCCCTACGATAGTGTTACACCATAATATATTCAAGGCAAGACACGCCACCCAGCAAGATTACGACGTAACCACACGTAAGGTTTACGCCGTAACATTATTATTATGGAAGGATGAGTCATCTGAGTCAGCATTACTGCGTAACGTGGATACTTGATTATGCCATAACATCCTTTAAGCCTGCAAGATGGAAAGTGTACGTCAGCAGTTTACAACGTAAACCTCTAAAAGGTTACGCCGTAACATATTCGAAATCTATAAATAAAGGCCTCATTCAGCCACTTTAGCATCAACCATTCTACCATAGATCTAAGGGGTGATCAAGGCCTCCATAGCTCGAAGAATTACACAAGAAGTCCAAGGGAGATCACACTTATCTTACTTTTGTATTTAATCATTCATAAACCGATTTTGTAAGAATTATAAGTTTTCCATCCATGATTATCTTTATTAATTCTTGCTGTGTTGGTTCTATGAGCGGCTAAGTACTTCAAGTGCTGGCTTAGTCATGAATCTACCATCGTTATAGTGTTTGTTTCCTGTTAGATCATGGTTTTTTTGGATATCCTTTGACTATCGTGTAACCTTGGGTTTTGGTAGTATTGCGGGTGGTTTAGATCCTTTTAATCCTGTTATTAGATTACCAATTGAACATGAGATTAGCAGTGGTACTAGGGTAGGTTTAAAACCCTATCCCTAGTGTAGAGATTAACCAAGTTACTGCCTCTATCACTTAATATACTTAAAACAACAGGAACTCTTTCAGAGAGGGTTAATAATCTGTATATGTTATTAGACTAGTTCTTGGGATAGTTTGGATTAATCAGTATGACCTGGTTGCCCTACCTTTATGACTTTCTAGGGATTCGGGATCGCAGGAGTTATAGGGCAGAATAAAGATATCTATTCATGTCTGTCTACTTTAGAAACCATTAATGAAACCATGGTGTAAAATTGCACATGAAAACATAGTTATAACGGTAGTAATGAAATGGCCAGGATAGCATGCCTTTCTCCCTGATTACTTCTATCTCTTTTACTTTTCGCATTTTTACTTTCTTGTTATTTTCAAAATCAATCTCAAACCATTTTCAAAACGTAACAATTCAAATTAAAACTAATTGACACTTAGCTCTTGGGACGACCTCAGATTTACGATCTCTACACTACTCATGATCGGGTTCTCTGCCCGTTAGTGTGTTTGTCAGGTGAATCGAGTTTTATATATTTAAAACTTGAATAAAATATATTTTAAAATAAAATACGCATCAAGTTTTTAGTACCGCTGCCGAGGAGCTATAAATTAGTATTAATTTGATTTCTTGTAATGATTTCCATTCTCTTTCTAACTTTTAAATTCTGCAGGAACTATGGAGGGAGTAGACATCAATACTCTCACCATGGAACAATACTTAGCATTGTCATGAGAAAACCAGGCACCGGGCGTGGTTAAACCAAAAATCAGAGGTAATGTTAACTTTGAGATCAAAAGTCAATTCATGCAAGAATTGAGAGAAGATACCTTCTTCGGGAATAAAAATAAGGATGCCCATGATCATGTTGATCGAGTCCTCAACATTGTAAGTTTGTTCAATATTCCCGGAGTATCACAAGACGCAGTACTACTACATGTGTTTGTTGGTGAATGTGATATAAAGTTTATCAATTTAGACTTAATCACATTCCATGGCAACGAATTAAGTTTTAAACAAATATATTTAAGCAATATAAAGAACAAGTTTAAAACACACAAAAGTACTTTTCAACGTATAGAATTTTATTAAAATCAAATAAAGAATCTATGACACACCTTGCTTGCGCAATAGCAAGGTGGTTGAATGACAAATTAGGTGTTATCTCCTTCGAACTTATTCTCTAACCAAAGTTATGAGAAATAAGAAAACAAACTTGTTATGACTAAACTGAAGCTTCAACTTTCAGTAGTACGAGTCAGTTTGTTTGAAAGATAAATGAACTCTTAAATGTGTATCACATTAATTGGAAGAGATAACATTTACTCTGGGAATCCCTTTTCTTTTATAGACAAAGGGATTAAGGTTTACAAGTTAACCTAATACACATGTCAAGCATTAAATAGGTGGTTGAGCTACCATTTAATATACACATGCTTTATAGTACCAGGTACAGTCCTTTAAGAAAAGTTGATGTACTTCTATACCAACTTTAGAAGTAACATTTTCCAAGGAGATTGCTTTATTCCTTTTGATATAAAGCAATCTTTTTCCTGCCTTGTAAACCTTCTAGAAGTGAAACAACACGTTTCAACTTCTATTAAGAAGATAGACAATGTTCAGCTTAGAATTGTCAACCAAGCTGAACTGAAGCTCCAACAAAGAATCCTTCTTCAGTTTTTGTACCGCTGCATATACTAAAGTGAAGATACTTCCTAATCTTTTAAGGACCTGAAGAGCTGACGCTAAAGAAGCTTCAGCAACTCAAGGTGAAAAACTTTAACTTAAGAAACATTTAGGGGATTTTATGTTTAAATCTACTAAAATACTGAAGGGCTCAGGAACTGAACCCAACAATCTCCTCCTATTTGAATATACAAATAGCCTAAGTTAAAATCAGTTGTAAGTGAGCAAAACATCTTCTTCTTACACAACTGATATAGATTGAACAACATAAACTAATAACCATTCATTCTAACTTTCATTACATTACATTTACAAAAGATTAAGTTATTACAAACAATTTCTATTCTACTGCCTTAACTGCTCAATAAACCTCTTTTTCATGTTGAACTAGATGACTTGTGTTTCTTTGTTGACCTGGAGTAGTATTTTAAGTCATTGGTTCTTCTTTTCTTATTTGGTAATTCATTTAGCTCATTCAGAGGGTCTTGTTCTTTGAGGGGTTTGCTAAAGTTAATTTTTAGTTCTTTTTCAGTTTGCTCAAGGTATTCCATTCTTGTCTTTATCTATCCATAGATGGTTTTCCATCATTTTTCTCTTCTATCAGGACAAGCTTGTACCACCTCTCTCCATTCAGCCAGATGTAAGTTACTGACTTTGAGATTTTCAATGACTTCACTTAACCCATCCTCCCTATATACTTTCAGTGAGATATGGCCCTTTTGTGTGAGAACATCACAGTTTATGATCTTTGAGATTTTTCTTCTTTTTAGCATCTTGTCACAATATTTATCAAAGTGTAACTTCTTGCTATGGTATTGTTCTACCACCTCAATGCCCAAAAGATCAATTAATTGTTTTTGCAGGTTTGTTTTAGCATCTTTGGTGTTCTTCTCCCCCTCAGTAGGTGAAGCAGTTGCTTTGCCTGTTGAAGGAACATTCATGCTTGTAGCTCCTGATGCATTTTCCACCATGGTGGCAAACCTATTCAAGGTATTAGTAACCTTGTGCAACATACTTGGAAGAGAATCCAAAGTTTTAAGCTTTTGTTGAACTGAAGAAACTTGACTTGACAAATTAAGAAACTCTGCTAGAAGTTCCCATTGAATGTTCTTCAGTTCAGCTACCTGGGATGAAAGACTGGAGATAGTGGAAGTGAATGTCTCTAGTTTTGTTGGAATCTCTTAGATCCCCAGGAAGCTCTATTTCCATGTCTCTAACATGCTTCTTTAGCTCTTTAATCTATCTAGATAATCTAATGATTTTTAAAGGGAGCTCTTGTAGTTCATTTAGTAAGCAGCTAGCAAAGTCATGTGAGGCTAAGAGTCTGGATAGTTCAGGTTTCAAAGAAGTTACCAGAAGTTTAGTAAGCTGGTGGATGTCTAGATATGAGGGCTTAGCTTTCATTGAGGCAACTTCTGCTTCACCTTTTGCTTTTGCTTGTTCTAGCTCTTCCTTTTGAGACTGAAGTAAGTGAACCTGAGCCATTAACTCTTAAATTTGAGCTAATTTTTAAGATAGAGGAGGTGGTACTGAAGTGTCTTTAGGTACATCATGAGAAGTGGCTTAAGTGTCTTTATCTTTTGCAACTTTCTCTTCCTCTTCACTCTTATATGAAACAATGATTGGCTCATCTGATGGGGAGTCATGAGTGAAGAAGGCAGATCTTGTGTCTTTTAAGATATCTCTAAATCCTCCAGCTTTACTTTAAGTAAGATGTCATAAGCTCTAGATTCCTTATTTGTACCTGAATCAGTGTGGGCAGTTTTTAACCTATCTATAGTAGATTTGATTTTATCTACAAGAACACTTGAATAAGACCCTGCAAATATGTGATCAAATGAGTAGTTTTTGGTTCCTTAATCCATACCTTGTTTTTAAGATATGGAATCCTTAGGAGCATATA
This sequence comes from Tanacetum coccineum, assembly GCA_026074375.1. NCBI lineage: Eukaryota > Viridiplantae > Streptophyta > Magnoliopsida > Asterales > Asteraceae > Tanacetum > Tanacetum coccineum. Next base: position 22,404 of record BQNB010083884.1, on the reverse strand, counting down.
TTCTAGGATCAACTTCAGTTGTAGAATCTGCTGAAGCATCATGTTTTGATGCAGACTCAGAGTGCAAAATGAAAGAAGCTGAATAAACAGGTTCAATAATAATAAATGCAGACATACCACTACTGAGCTGAGGGTAGGCTTCTTCTTCACTGGTGGCCCCTAAATATGTTGGGCCACCAGCTGCTTATTGTGCTTCTTTATGCATTTCACCAACCACTGGTGTGGGAGGTGAAGGATGGCTTGGGATTTTGTCCTTGGCCGAACTGGACTTTGTTTCCTTTTTTGATTGGCCAGTTTAGGATTTGGATGCCTCAGTGGTGGACTCAGATGTGTGTTTTGAAGATCATTTTCTTTTGAGTCCACTTTTAGCTCCAAGCTTTTTGCCTTGGGAACCTCCTCAGTTTGTGAGGAAGGTTTTGGTGCTTTGGAGTCCACAGGCACATATAGTTTGAAGATGGCCTTCATGTGGTCAGTGAAAGGAGGTTCTTCAGGTTGGTTTGGCTTCAGTGTCAAGTTGTGAACACTGAAGACCTGAGTAGGGTTTATGGTGAACTCTTCATTTTCATATTCAGGCATCATATGTTCTAGTAGAAGAGATAGAAACCTAGGATAAGGAACAATCTTTTCCCTAGTCTTCTTGTTTAGCTTATGAATTAGATCCTCCCATATTATCTTTTCATAATCCACATGTACTCTATTGGACAGTTAGTACAAGATAGTGGCATCCTTATTTGATATTTAATCTAGGCCACTTATTTTACCACCTAAACACTACATGATTTGAGCCATCAGCAACCTCTACCTAGGAGGAAGGCAACACTTTTTGAGAGTTTCTTTTGCCCCAATCTCTCCCCTATACCCTATTGTTGTAAACCATGGTTTCACTGTTGTTATAGAGGGTGGGGGAACATACATACTTGAGTGAGGTAGGTATTGTTCCCTAAGAGCATTCCTAAAGGTGGTGATACCTATTTCTCCTCTAACTCCTCCTGTAGGAGAGGATATCCAAACCTTAGAGTCATCTAAGGTCTTTGTTGTATACCATACTTCACTCAGGTACTCTTTGTATTAATTTGGGGCTCTTGTGAATGCTTCCTTTAGACAGCATTTGGAAATGAAGTGTGATACAACCTCAAAGTAATCTTGGTTAGGATGTGAGGGATACTAGAGTGCAAATTCATTGTTGGTGGTAAAAGTGATCTCATCAAAGGTGAAATCAACCTGACTTACAGGTAAGAAAAGGTTTGGGCTTTTAGGTTTATCAAGAGTGATAGGTTCTTCTTTAAGAGTGATTTCAAGTGATGAGGTCTTTTGTGATGATGATTATGCCATTTTGAGTGGTGAGGGTTTTGAAGGTTTGATCTGGTTTGAGGTGTTTTGGTTTTGTTTGTGAGAATGAGTTGTTGATTGTGTGTTGTGATTTATATGACTGATGAAATTACAATTTTTTTTGAGAATTTGTAATTATCATTTGAGGTTTTCAAGTTATGGGAATGTGTAGGGTTTGTTTTCAATATGTGTGTTCAACTTTGAATTTAATGAAAGTCAGAAAATCATGTATCTGACAAATAGAACAGTGAACAGCCGTCTATTTACTGCAAAAGTAGGTAAGAGAAAGATGATGAGGTCATTCTAACTTTTGGATTTATTCTTTTAATATATTTAAATATTAATTTTTTTTAAATACACCTTTTTAAAAAAGCTAACCTTGAGATTGATGTTTGAAAAAGCTAAACTAGGTTCAGGTTTGGTGTGATGTCATGCTGAACAGATTATTGTAATCTTCATCATCATCAATCTTCTAGTAAAGGCGACAAAAGCACAAATGCTCATGCAAATCAATGAATGAGACATATATGATTGCTCAGTTACTTTACTCGAGAGATATCTGAAGATTTAGATTAAAATATTTGTCAAAACTGAACCAAAGAAAATACATTAGGTTTGTTCAGTTCTTGAATTAACCAATATCTATGCTCCAGCAAAGGCGACAAAACCACACATGCTTATAAAGATCCATAAATGAGACATATGTGATTGCTCAATTACTTTACTTAAGCAAGTTAAAGGTTGTATGCAAAAAATAAACTGACATTTTACATGAAAGTTTGATAAGTTTTGGATGAAAGAGCTGAAGCTTCAGTTTTCTTCAAGCAGTGTTGAAGCTTCAGGTTTTGAATCAATGTTCAGCATACCTAGTTCAATGATTAATCTTTTGAAAGTTGGCTCATCCAGAGGCTTGGTGAAGATATCAGCAAGTTGATATTGAGTGGGAATGAAATGTAATTCAATGTCCCCTTTGAGAATATGATCTCTGATAAAGTGATATCTTATATCAATATGTTTTGTTCTTGAGTACAAAACTGGATTGTTTGAGATTGCAATAGCACTAGTGCTATCACAAAATACGGGTACCTTTTCATATATGATGTCATAGTCAGTGAGTTGACGTTTTATCCATAGTATGTTGGCACAACATCCAGCAGCAACTACATATTCAGCTTCAGCTGAGGACATAGCTACAACTTGCTGCTTTTTAGCACTTCAACACATAATTTTGCCTCCTAGTAACTGACAAGCACCTAAGGTGCTTTTCCTATCCATGTTGCATCCAGCATAGTCAGAGTCTGAGTATCCTTTTAGGTCAAAACCTAAACATTTTGGATACCATAGACCAAGACTAGGAGTACCTTTTAGGTACCTGAAAATTCTCTTAACAGTAATAAAGTAGGATTCCTTAGGATTTACTTGATATCTTGCACAAAGACAAGTAGAGAATTGAATGTCAGGTCTGCTTGTAGTTAGATACATTAGTGATCTAATCATACCTCTATATTGAGTCTTATTTACAGATTTGCCACTGAGATCAGGTCCTAAGTTATTAGAGGGTACCATTGGAGTCTTCACTGATGAACCATTTATGTCATATTTTTTTAGCAGATCATTGACATATTTTTCTTGGTTGATTGAAATGCCTCTTTCAGATTGTTTAATCTAAAATCCAAGAAAGTAGGTGAGAACACCCATCATGCTCATTTCATATCTTTGAGTCATCAGTTTTGCAAATTGTTTGCACAATTTTATGCCGGTGGACCCAAAGATAATGTCATCAACATAGATTTGAACCAAAATCACATCAGTTTGAGTTTTGTAGATAAACAGAGTGTTGTCTATCTTGCCCTTTATAAACTTATGTTTAGTGAGAAAGGTTGAGAGAGTCTTATACCATGCTCTTGGAGCTTGTATAAGTCCATAAAGGGCTTTGTCCAGTTTGTAGACATGGTTGGGAAACTCATTGCTTTTGAAACCTGGAGGTTGTTTGACATAAACTTCTTCTTTTAGTTTACCATTAAGGAATGTACTTTTGACATCCATTTGATAAACTATGAAGTTCATGTATGTGGCAACGGCAAGAAAGATTTTGATTTCTTCAAGTCTTGTAACTAGAGCAAAGGTCTCATCATAATCTATGCCTTCTTACTGATTGTAGCCTTGAGCCACAAGTCTTGCCTTGTTTTTGATGACAATTCCAGTTTCATCTCTTTTATTTCTGAAAATCCATTTTGAGCTGATTATGGTTTTACCATAAGGTGTAGGAATTAATGTCCAGACTTTGTTTCTGGCAAATTGGTTTAGTTCATCTTGCATGGCATCAACCCATCCAAGATACTTTAGTGCTTCAAAAACTTTTTTAGGTTCTTCTTTAGATAGAAAATCTACAAAGAGACATTCATGAGCTGAAGCAGCACTAAGTTGTTTGTCCATGGCACTTGTGAGCATTCCAGCCCCTGGATTACCAATGATATTGACCGGTTTAATGTGTTTGTCCTGAGACCATCTATCTTGAGGAGCTGGAGTGACCATTGATGGAGTGGGTAAGGTTGGAGTTATGATTGGAATTGTATTTTGTACTAAGTATCCTCTATACTTGGAGAGGATAAGTGTTCAGAGATCTGAATGTCTTTAGTATTTAGGAGATTATCAATGATTTATTCATTATTGGTGTGTTTGGAATGCTCAGAATGATCATCATTTAAGATTTCATCATTTTGAACATATTGATCATTTTGATCAGTTTGACCATTTTGGTCAGATGAAATTTCAGTTTCAAGAACAACTGGTTTAGGATATTCATAGGGTTCTATGAAGGACACATCATTACTGTTTGTTTGATACCTTTGAGAAGGTTCATAAGGATGAAGATATTCATCAGGTGGATATCTTTCTGTTTAAGCAATATTGATGTTGTCAACTGAAGGTTTTGAGAATTTGATAGCATCAGGGCTTTCATCAAATATGATGTGATAGGTTTCTTCAGTTTGTTGTCTTCTAATGTTAAAGACTCTGAAGGCCTTAGAAACAAGTGAGTATCCAAGAAGATAACCATCATCAGTTTTTTCATCAAATTTTCCTAAGTGATCTTTATGATTGTGGATGTAAACTGGACATCCAAAGACATGAAGAAAATTGATGTTTAGGATTCTCTTACAAAAAATTTCATAAGGAGTTTTGAGATGTCTTTTCATAATGGTGGATCTGTTTTGAGTGTAGCATGCAGTGGCTACAGCTTCAGTCTAACATTGTTTAGAAAAGACAGATCCTGAAAGCATTGTTCTTGCAGATCTATGAGGGTTATATTTTTCCTCTCAGTAACACCATTTTGTTCAGGTGTGTAGGGAGAAGAGAAATTTTGAGAAATCCCTTTTTCATCACAGAAGTTTACAAGAATGCTATTTCTGAATTCAGTACCATTGTCAGTTCTAAGTTGTTTGACTTTGATGTCATTTTGATTTTAAACTCTTTTGATGAAGGACATGATGGTTTCAGGTGTGTAACTTTTCTTCTTCAAGAAGTATACCCAGGAGTACCTTGAGTACCCAACAACAATAACAAGGGTGTACTTTTCATGGTTAATGGATCTAGGAGTTACAGGTCCAAATAAGTCCATGTGAAGAAGATAAAGACATTTCTTGATAAAAGATGTCTGTTTTGTTTTGAAACTGGCTCTATGATCCCTTTTCACATGATGAACATGGTTTGTCCTTTGAGTAGACAAGTGAGGGAAGACCAATAACAAGATTTTGTTTTGCCAGTTTGTTGATTATTTTGAAGTTTAGATGAGCAAGTCTTTTATGCCAAAGCCAGTTGAGATTTTCAGAAGCTTTGGCAAAGAAGCACGATTCTTGAGCAGAAGATGTCATGTTAAGAACATATACATCTCTTACTCTTGGAGCAATCATTACAACTTCTTTGTTGGAGTTGAAGATTGTTCCTCTTTTCTCATCAAACTGAACAATATACTTAGCATCACAGAGTTGACTGATCCTAATTAGATTGTACTTAAGACCATTTACAAATGTTACTTTTATGAACACTATACCATTACATTTGATAGAGCCATAACCTTCAGTTGTGCATGTAGAGTCATCTCCAAATACTACTTTAGGTCCTAACTATTCCACGTATTTATGCAGGTAACTCTTGACACCAGTCATATCATCCATTTTCTAGGTACCAGTTGGGATTCCTGATGTCACACTGCATAAATACATTCAGAATGGTTAGTTTCGCTTAGGAACCCACCTTTTAGTGGGAGTCTTGGATCTGTTAGCATTTGATGATTCAACTCTAGTTGATTTTAGAGCCTTAACCTTTTTGGCTTGAAGTACTTCACCTCTTTTGAACTATTCAATATCATAGTGATTAATTGTGGTATGAGTTGAACTACCACAAACTTCACATCTTTTGAATGCATGTTGAGGATTTCTTGGATTGATCTCTCTTTCTAGAGAGATAATCCTATTATGACCATTTGTGTCATGGTCATAACTTCCACATAATCCACATATGGGATAGTATAAACATTCATTGGATAAATGATATATACAACCACAGTGTGTGCAAGGTAGAAAGAAGCATTTTGATGGTCTTGGGATTTTAGATCTTGAAGAAGCTCTACCCAGACTTTTAAGATGCTGAGACATGTTTATGGTGGAAATGTACTCAACATGATCACAAGTTCTGTGATCAGTTTTCTCATACCTTTTACAAAACAGAACTTTATAACAATTTTCAGAGAGATGATTGTTTAAGCAACATAAATCACAACTCTTATTGAATTGTGTTTTATATTTTTTTTAAGTGCATTTTATGAAACATGTTGTGATTGATTACTTCTAGAGTAAGATGAATGATTCTTGCTAAATTGAAATTTTAGATTGTTAAGTTCTTTCATTACAATAGCTAAAGGAGGATCATCTTTAATTTTCACACTCTTTAGTTTACCAGCAGGAGCTGAGTGAACTTTTAAAGCTGAAGAGATTTTCTTACCCTTAGCAGGAGCTGAGGATGGTTCATTTATTATGACACTTTTTAAAGCTTCAGCTATAAATGTAGATTTTGACCTCAAAATTGATTTGATAGTCTTTGGTCCATAAATAGATTCAACACCATCCAACTTCTTCAGTGGAGGTAGAGAGGTGCTACAAACTGAAGATTCATCTGCTGAATCATAAATAGTCACTAAAGAGTCAGTGACAGCAGCTGAAGGATCAGTTGTTGATGAGGTGCATTTTATATACTTTTTCGGGGTCGTTTAACACCTTAAATCATGCATTTATGCCCAAAATAGGTAGTTAATCGTTCCATTTCAGGTATTTCTCATTTGGAAGGCATTTGGAAGAATTACACGTGACTTGGGCTCATTTGGAGAAGAAACAGACAAGACTACGAACCTACACCAACATTGATCAAGAAGTTCTCTACAGTGGCTGGAGACGGCGTCACAGATACAACGTGATGCCGTCACAGATACAACGTGACGCCGTCACCACGAAGATCAAGACGGCGTCACATGATTCCATGACGGCGTCAGAGCATACGACCCGACCCATTATCTAGAATATTCTCTTTCATGACGGCGTCACGATTAAAACACGACGTCGTCCTAATGTTTTTTCCTATATATACAAACCTGAATTTAGGGTTTTGAGTGTGTAACTTTAGAATAAAAAGAGGGTACAAACCCTAGTTCATTTAGCAGCTGTTAGGGATGAGAGACGATTTTAGGCTAAAACCATGTTGTACCTCTTCAATTCATGTTTTTATATAAGTAAGGTTTACTTATGTCATTCAATATGTCTATGTGTTGTTTGATTTATTGTTCTTGCTTTATCTTTAACATGCTTGGCTAAACCTCCTATTGTGTTTATTTATGATTGTATGAAACCTAAAATGTAGATCTTAGTAGTGTTGCTTCTTGTGATGGATGTGCACATTAGGTCTTAGAAAACCAGCTTTTGTCTGCATCGCTGTTGATATGTCTAGGGAAACATGATTGTGTAGAAAGGATACCATCATGTAATAGTCTTCATACTACATTGCCCCCTAATATGGTTGATCCACTCTTAATATATTTCACATGCACTTAGTGTACTCCTAGGGGCCGTGTAATAGTCTTCATACTACCTTGCATGTGCGTTGCTCTAGCGGCATACTAAGTAAACGATGGGTTCATGTAATTCGTTCATGCTTTAGGAAATAGTTACACAGATCATCACAAGTGTGACAAGGCAACAACACTAGGAGAAGCAGTCTAGGGATTAATACATGATTAAATAAACACAGTCTTTTATCTTATTGTTATCACCAGTAGCTTAGTTAATATTTAGTTTAAACAGCTAAAACCAAACCTCTCTCCAATTATATGATTTACTTACTTTCCGTAAAATATAAAATACAAAAATAATCTTCTCTCAACCTTTAGAATTCTGTTAGACCGTGATCAAGCCTTCCCAACCTATTCCTCGAGTGAATGATAAACAACCCCGAGTCTTGCCTATACTACACTACAACGATTAGGTGCATTGCCTAGGGAGTAGTAAAACTTCTCATGTAGAAGTCCTACGACGACCGCACATTAAGTTTTTGGCGTTGCAGGGAACAATGTGGTACCTCTTCGATCCGACACCATTCGATTGGTTCAAAACGGATGCTCATTCCACGGACTTCGGTCCAAGGATCCAAACCAACACCTCAAGGATTTCCTTAAACTTGTGGACTCACTTGACCTTGACGGTGAAAATAGGGAAAGAACGCGTCTGCGTTTATTTTAATTTTCCCTACGCAATCAAGCTAGTAATTGGCTTGAACGCCTTCCAGCAGGATCCATCTCCACATGGGAAGATCTTACTACCCGATTCCTTGCTCAATTCTTTCCACCGGGAAGGACCGCAAAACTCCGCAATGATATCCTGATGTTCCAACAACATCATGGAGAATATCTATCCGAAGCATGGACTCGTTTCAAGGACTTACTCCAAAAAAACCTCATCATGGCATAGACCTTTAGCTCCAAGTCTAAATTTTTTATGACCATGTCAATCCCGTCACAAGACGAACCATTGACCAATCGGCTGGTGGTAAGCTTCGTGACCTCAACCCCGAAGAATCCTGGGCAATATTAGAGGACCTCGCCCTCTATGACAATGAAAGTTGGAACGACCCAAGGGATTTCGCTAAGCCGGTCAAGGCAATCACTTTGCCTTAAGATATCCCGAGTACATCCGACCGCCGTCTAATCGAGCTCGAAAATCAAGTCCAACGCTTGATGGAAGCTCATCTTGCTCCGATACAACCTACCTAAGTAAACAAAATCATTACCCCATGTAAAATTTGCAGTGGTCCCCATGACACTCAGAATTGCATGGAAAACCCCGAACAAGCCTTTTTTGAGTACACATCCTCGCATACCGATGAAGCGGGAGGTAAGCGGTATACCTTTAAGCTCGAGCAAAACAATCTTGGTAACTTTTATAATCCGTCATGGAAAAGTCACCCGAACCTTAGGTGGAGACAACCTTAAAATTCTCAAAATAATTTTTCAAACTCACCTAACCGGTTCTAACCCAACAGTTTGATCCCGAACCGTTCCTTCAACAACCGTCCTCAAAATTTTAACAATCAATCAAATACTGAAGGACTGGTTTCCGAGTTCATGGCATCTTAAGACGCTAGACTGTCCAAGTTTTAAGCTGATTTCAAACGACAACAATGTGAGATGACCAACAAAATAGATACTGTGTTGAAAGCCATCACCGATCAAATAGCGAGCACATTACCTAGTGATACGGTTAAGAACCCGAAAGTGGGGACCTATCTGGTTTCGTCTGCTCGTTCTTACCCAATAATGGACCCGCAATGCTCAACACAAATTCATAGTTCAATCAACGCCATCATAATCTACCCCAAGCAGCCCGATGAATCCCAAGTTAATGAGCCGAAAGTCGAGCAAGAAGAAGACAACCCCGAAGAAACCAACTCTAGCCCACACCCACAACCTGATCCATTAGCTTCTATTGCCATAGAACAGGTACATAATCTAAATTTGATGCTTGAATGGCTCAGGTTGGTTCCCCAATCCTCCAATACAAAATTTGTCTACTCTAAGGAGGATAATGGAGAAGTGATGTTCATCGAGATCATACGAGATGATGATGAACCCCAAAATGAGGATCCCAATGAAGGAGAAGGGGCAACGACGGAAGAAATAGTAGTGGAGTACTTCGACTCTTTCCCGACTAGGAATGAACTAACCTACCATAGGTACCTAATGAGTGGCGCAATCCCTTTAATATTTCTTAGAAACCCTATCATCACAGAAGGATGCCCCTACAACCTAAAGATCCCGTGCAATATTAGACACGTGCATATTAAAAAAGCTTACATCGCCCTCAATTCTCCTCTTAATATCATGACCCAAATGATATACAATTGGATTATGAGAAGAAAACTTGACCCTAGGGAAGATGCAAATGGAGGAATTAGCAATTTCACAGGAAGGATAAAAGGGGTGCATGTCTTCGTAGGAAACTTCACCTATGTCGTAGACTTCATGATTGTCGAGGATATTAGTTCAATCATAGACCCTAGGTTGTCACAAGTGGTACTAGGGAGACCTTTTATAGAAATATCCAACATGACTCACGACCCACCCGAAGGAGTTGTAAGATTCATTAACGGGACCGATGAAGTTGCCTATAAGATGCCCCATAAGATAAAACAATATGATTCACTGTCAGACTTAGAAAAGGAGCATACCAAATCAGTCTATCTTAGGAACGAGAAGGACAAGAGAAGAGGAGTAGAGTATGTAATGAGCAAGATACTAGGATTTTACAAAGAATGCCTAGAGCTTGGACCTGAATACCTAACAGGAATGGATGACGAAGGAGAAGTCACGTAAGGACGTGTGACTTCGAGTCTAGCTACAAGACTTGTTAATAGAGAAAAACGCTTCTTGGGAGGCAACCCAATTTACTTTCCCACATATTAGAAGTGTCTTGTGTGTTTTACTCTTCATAGTTTGTTTTATTATGTTTGAACTATCTTGTAATCATGCTTTGTTTGTCTTTAACTTCGCCTTTATTTCAATCAAAGGTATTTTGCAACCAATAAGTGTAGGGGAATTTATCCGGCTTTTGAGCCAAATTCAAACATGATAAATGAATTGTTAGATTAATTCGCGTCAGTTTTGAGTTATATGATTGAATTGTTAAATCTCAGGTTTTGTACAGCCATTTATACAGGAATTAACTTACGGAATCAAGTGCAAAATTTTTTTCATCAAAAATAAAATTTTCGTTTTCACAGACTGTGGAGACGGCGTCACGATTAACACGCGACGCCGTCACTACGACACCTGTGACGGGGTCACCACAACCCTGATGGCGTCAAACGCCCAGGTTTCGAAAACTTAAAGTTTTTAATTATTATTGAAAATAAAACTTGCACTACATTTAATATATTTATTCTTCCATTATAAACCTACAAAACCTAATGAATTTAACAATTCTTTCATCCTAACTATCGAGTCGAACCCTAAATTTATATTTTATATTGGTAAATCGTAAATTTTATGCTTGGTATAGTTGTCTTTGTCTTTGATTACGGGTTGTATTTGATGAGAAGAAGCTTGGAAGTTCTTAAGGAAGTTTCATTGGATGATTCTCGGAGGACGATTTAACCAGTTATCGCATGTTTCTTCTCCATTATTGAGTAAACCAGGGGAGTACTGGTTTCTTTTTCTTAATTTCTTTTCCCTTTATCTGTTTTAACGGGTACTTCTAGAGAACATTGGGGACAATGTTCAACTAAAGTGTAGGGGGAAAATAAGCCTTAGAAACTATTCTTTCATTTTCCATTTGCTTTGTTCTTAAAATGATGAGTAATATATCAAAACATAACATAAGAGGTAATTTTTACCCAAATTTAATTTTTTTTTATAACACATACCGACGAAAACCGAGTATTAATAGCATCTCATGGATAGGAATTTACATGACTAGCACAATAACCCTCAAAATTCCACCCCCAAAATATGAGGTTCGCCCCTAGATCTTTAGGAATTCGGGTACCCATCATTGGTAACCCAAGATGATTTTATCTTTACCCGGTTCGAGTTAAGGTTGATCTATAGGCTTGCATGTCTATTCCGTCGTTACGGCCATGTATGCATTGCCTTGTTGCCTTTTCTGGAATGTCTGGTGTTAGTAAAATTCATATGAATGTACTGGTAGCATATTAAATTCTAGTACTTATTTTTGTGATGCATTGGTATTGTAGTAATATGTATATATCAAAGTAGGTATAAAATCCCGTGAAATTGACCGGATTATCCCTTAAACTAGAAAGCATAAAATGTCAATCTTCACAATGAGAATTACACAAACCAAAGATACCGGAAGTAATAATCACTTTAGAAAAGTAATCAATACCCGGGTCGTAAATTCCTCGAAGAAGTCGTGAATTGAAATTCTAGGAAGATTCGGATTCAAGTCAAGAATGTATACAATTTTTTTTTGATTTGAATTACACTAAACTACGAATATAAACGCACAATAAAACTATGAAAATATTAAAGGGACTAAAAACAATTATCTAGCACGAAAAATTAATAGACGAAAATTAATAACGCAAGCTAAAACTAGAAATTCTAAAAATATAACACTATGGCTATTCAAACAATTTTCTAAAAATTCTAGACTTAAAAAGAAAATTTTAGCAAAAAGAATTTTTATTTTTCAACAATTTTTCTATTTTTTTATGATTTTTTAAAGATTTTTGTATTTTAAAAGTGAAAATTAAATCCTAAAAATATAAAACTAATTGGAAAAATTAAAAAAAAATATTTTTAGGATAAGAAAATGTGCAGAAAAATTATTGTACCAAAAGCCCTAATTTTTATAAAACTAGTAAAAACTAATTGCAATTATTAAATCCTAAACCTAATTTTACTTTTTAATAAAACTAAAAAGAATTAAAAATGAATTAAAAGTAACTAGAAACTACAAGGACTAAAAATGGACAATTGAAAGAAAAAGGACGGGCGGGCGTAATTTTAAAGTTTCCTTAAGAACACAATTTTTGCCCGTTTGGCAAAAATAGTCCCTGAACCTAGCTTATCACTACTGCTTATCTAAAAGGTGGATTTTAGCTTAAAATGTAAACTACTTAGTTGGAGACAGGCTTATTGTGCACAAGTTTAACAAAAGCTCTTCCTAGTTTCATTCACTCAATAAGCTGAAAATTAAGCAAAAAGAATGCTGCCACAGTAACTAGGCTTTTCCTTTAAAAAAAATTTGTCTTACAATAAAATGAGAATTTTGAGCTTATTACTGGATGGAATTCAAATCCAAAAGAAACTAAGTGAAGCTTATAATGTGGACAATTAGATTCTAGCTAGAATTAAGCAAAAGAACAACTAAAACGACAAGAAATTTACTCTCAAAGATTTAAGGTTCAGAATAAGCTACTGTTCTTAAGTAAATCTCAATATGCTACACTACTCAAATAAGCACCTGAGAAACTGAATTTTTGGATTTAAGCTAAGTAGTGAATCTATAACAAGACTAGCTATTTGGATTTTAATGAAGATTAAAAGAAAATGAGAAATAAGCAAAAACTCAGTGACAGTTTTCTTTAAAAAAATTTCTTGTTGACAAGTTTTTTTTAAAAGCAAAAATTTCTCCTGCAATTAACTTGGTAATGAAAATTTGTCACTTGTCCTAGTTAATGCTATGCAAAAACTATCTCAACCCTACAATTTAGCCTCTAATCTCTACTCTTGCTTGCTTAAAATGTTACTCAAATTCAGCAGTATTAACAGTCCTAACTATGTTAGTGCATATTTTAACACACAAACTCTACCAGGTGCAGGCTTAACTTTTTGGTAATAACCCTGACCTAGAACATAATTACTATGGGTATTACAAACTCCAATGTAACTAAACATTAGCCTTTAAGCATTCTTGAACAAATTTCTCAAGCCCTACACCATCTATATTCACACTTAATATGCTTGGTGCAGGCAATAGCTTTTTAAGCTTTAAATTTTGAAAATCTACAATCTAACTTTCAAAACCTTTTTAAAACTTGAAAACTTTGAAAATCTCAACTATGTGAAGTATTTTGACAATATCCTGTTGACTTTTAAAGTCAAAAACACCTTGTACCAAACACTACTTTAACATATACTGTCCTAACTAAATTTTACTTGAAATCTATTTTAAAACTAAAACTGCTAAATCCTTTTATCTACTCAATCTTAGACTCAACTAATAAAGCTATCTAAACAATAAAATCTAAGGCTTATGTTCTAAAAGACACTAGTTACTCAGCTAAGTATTTCTACACTAGTAAGAACAGATTTAACCAAGAGGATTATTTAGCTAGAATTAGTAATGGAAAATTAAAAACAGCTAAAACTAATGATCAACTAAACAAATTTTAATAAGGAATAAGCACAACTGAATTCACAATAAGCATCTGGAATAAGCTTCAATGCTATGTAAAATAGATGTGAAAACCTGAAGTATTGTAATCTCAGACACTAGGTCCATCCAGTTGAGTGGAGTGACCTTAAAATTCAATTTCCTAATGGCTCCTTAGACTCTAGACCAAAGAGCACTTTAGCTCATAAGCTTCGTTGTATTTGAGCTTATTCTTCCAAAGACTTCCAATTTTGAATAAATCACGCAAGTAATCTTCATCTGATTTGAATGAACAAATGAAGTAATTTGACTGACTTTTAAACTAATTTTGACTTAAAATGAACTTGTTAACTTGTATAAGCTACAATGAGCTTGTTAAGAGCTTATTATGTAAAATCAGCTTATTACATGAGATTTAAAAAAAATTAAGAACACTACTGACTTTTATTTCTTATTAACAGAAAAGTACAAGCTAAATAGGTAAAGGACAATGCTTTAAACTTTGAATGAAACAAAATGTTTACAAAACGTGAACAGTAAAAGCTTAAAACTGAAAATTTGAAAATTAACTAACTACAAAACTAAAACTAACTCTCAAAACAGTTGTCCTATCTTGTCTATATATAGGGGCTTGAAGAAGAAGAGAAGAGGATGAAGCTTGATTCTTTTCTTAGCCGTTGGATCCAATTTGAAGAAATTATAGCCGTTGGATGTTTCTTGCCACGTGTCTGAGCCAATGAGAGGCTGCCACGTCACTTAATTGACGTGGCGAAGGACTTTGATTGGTGGGTTTGTAGTTGGGAGAAGCAGGAAAGGGATTTGGGGTGCTTGGGTTTGTTTTGCGGGTAAAACTGTTTTAAACAGTTAAAGGGGCGGGTAAGGTTTGAAAGTATGGGGATATGTCATAACAAGCCCTTGTCATTCCTTTTGTCGAGTATTAGTTTAAAATGTCTTTCAAAAATGACACTTTTAGCCCCTTGACTTTTATAAAACTGAATTGGGCCAAGTTATGGGCTCATTTTGGACTTTGTTTCATTTATTGGACTAGTAAAGGCCGGGTAATGAATGAATGGCCCATAAGGGTAGTTTGGTCATTTTTCAATCCTTGCAAGGGTAAAATTGTCTTTTTCTTCAAGGGCAATTTTGTCTTTTCACAATTTAAGCTCTCCTTTGACTTTTTCTTCATTTGGCTTGATCCGGCTTCAATAATTGGCTTCCACTCTCACTCTTTGTCTTGACTTTTCCGTTTCTTGTCGGTTTTTGCTCGTTTTTGCTCTCTTTGCCTTTGATTATCAATCCTGCACAAAAAGACACAAAAGCACATATTTTTCCATCTTTTGGCATTTTCTTGGCTTTTTATTGGCAAAATCTTGGGACTTTTACATATACAAATTAACACCTATCATGCATCCCGAGATCGCATAGTAAGTATTATGATTTGCTTGACAAGAGGCATTAGGATTAACCCATGTTTTAAACCTGTAATTATTATGATGGTCACACTGATCATATAACTAGTTCACACCCTTGCCATGCACTCACCTTTAGTGTAGGATACCCCTAGTACAACCCTCCGAGCCTGTCCTTTTTCATGGTTCTCATAATTTTTTGGTCAATCCAAACTATTGATGAAGAGCATTGTCACCCTTAAACCAATCGTTACACCCAAAAAGCCTTAGCCTACCTTATATGTACTCACTTTTAGTACATTATTGTGTTTAACCCAAGTTAATTATTGAGTACATGGTTGCTAAGTCCTTATCCTTGTAAATACAGTTTTGGGACGATTGAGATTCATGGTAGTATTTATTTCGCGAAAGAATGGAAAGTTAAGTCAATACCCCCATATATTTGTTGGATAATCTCCATGTTATTTTGATTCACCTCAAAACGGGTCATTAGTTAGATTATAAATATCAAGCATGTAAAAGCTCAAGTGTAGGGGTACGTATTATAAACCCCATGTGATGTATTATGTTAATCAAAAAAAGAGAAAAGAAAAAAAGAAAGAGATTGATGTAGAGTTGTGTAGAGTTTGTAGATCATCGTCCGAGTCTTGGCTTAGCAACCAGACCAAAGTGTATTCGTGTAAATAATTAGCTAACCCTTCCACCCCAAATTCACCCAAAGTCACCACCCAAATGTATCTCATCCGTTTCTGTTTCCATTATATGTTATCTTACACCTATACTCCACAACCCTTTATAAAGACCTCTTAGATAGTAATGAATAATACTTGCATCTAGCGGTGGAGGTTTGATCCTTTACTAAGCCTATGGTAATTTATATGCTATGGCAGGTAATGAGTATGATTTTCCGTTTCCCCCGTATGTTATAATTCATTATACACCCGAGTGAAAGAGAGAATCCCAAACACTTATGTGAGGTGCGAATATATATACTTTATGTGCTTTTAATTACGAGGTCTAGAAGGTTGTGTTGTAGAATATGTTTAAAGAGTAGGTAAAATGACCCCTCATATTGTTATTGTCTAGGTAGAAAAGCCCATTTGCTTGAGGACAAGCAAATCTCAAGTGTAGGGGTATTTGATGAGGTGTCATTTTATACACTTTTTCGGGGTCGTTTAACCCCCTAAATCGTGCATTTATGCCTAAAATAGGTACTTAATCGTTCCTTTTCAGGTATTTCTCATTTGGAAGGCATTTGGAAGAATTACACGTGACTTGGGCTCATTTGGAGAAGAAACGGACAAGACTACGGACCTACACCAACATTGATCAAGAATTTCTCTATAGTGGCTGGAGACGGCGTCACAGATACAACGTGACGCCGTCACCACGAAGATCAAGACGGCGTCACATGATTCCACGACGGCGTCAGAGCATATGACCCAGCCCATTATCTAGAATATTCTCTTTCATGACGGCGTCACGATTAAAATGCGACGCCGTCACAACGTTTTTCCTATATATACAAACCCGAATTTAGGGTTTTGAGTGTGTAACTTTAGAATAAAAAGAGGGTACGAACCCTAGTTCATTTAGCAGCTGTAGGAGACGATTTTAGGGCCTAAAAACCCTATTGTACCTCTTCCAATTCATGTTTTAATCAAGTAAGGTTTACTTAATCATTCAATATGTCTATGTGTTGTTTGATTTATTGTTCTTGCTTTATCTTTAACATGCTTGGCTAAACCTCCTATTGTGTTTATTTATGATTGTATGAAACCTAGAATGTAGATCTTAGTGGTGTTGCTTCTTGTGATGGATGTGCACGTTATGTCTTAGAAAACCAGTTTTTGTCTGCATCACTGTTGATATATATAAGGAAACGTGATTGTGTAGAAAGGATACCATCAGGTAATAGTCTTCCTACTAATTTACCCCCTAATATGGTTGATCTACTCTTAATATATTTCACATGCACTTAGTGTACTCCTAGGAGCTGTGTAATAGTCTTCATACTACCTTGCATGTGCGTTGCTCTAGCGGCATACTAAGTAGATGGCGGGTTCATGTAATTCGTTCATGATTTAGGAAATAGTTACACAGATCATCACAAGTGTGACATGGCAAAAACACTAGGAGAAGCAATCTAGAGAGTAATACATGAGTAAATAAACACAGTCTTTTATCTTATTGTTATCGCCAATAGCTTAGTTAATATTTAGTTTAAATAGCTAAAACCAAACCTCTCTCCAATTATATAATTTACTTGCTTTCCATAAAATATAAAAATACAAAAATAATATTCTCTCAACCCTTAGAATTATGTTAGACTGTGATCAAGCCTTCCCAACTTATTCCTTGAGTGAACGATAAACAACCCCGAGTCTTGCCTATACTACACTACAATGATTAGGTGCACTGCCTAGGGAGTTGTAAATCTTCTCGTGTAGAAGTCCTACGATGACCGCACATCAGTTGTGTTTCTTTGTGACTCAGCTGGGAGTATCCTACTAGTATCATGATTTGGCAGAATAAAACCTTCAGCTTCAGACAACCAGGGTCTTTCAACACCAGGTATGGTCACTTTTGTGTCATTAACTGAAGATTTTACAAAGACTAGGTCTTTTTGCCTTGAACTAGAGGGATCTTCAGTGAGTTGATCAACTCCTAGAATTCTCTTCTTTTGAGAGAAGATTTGTTCACTGATACACTGATTTACTTTGTTAGAACTGTTAAGCCATGTTTTAGTGATTGCTTTTAGCTCTTTCAGTTCAGTTCTTAAGTTTTTATTCTCTTTGAGAATTTTAGTGTTTACATGCTGCATGGTAAGAAAATCAAGTTTTACTTGTTTTAATACTAAAAGTTGTTCTTTGCATGTATTCAGTTCATGAACAAGATTTCTATGTTTTGACAAAAGATTACTTCTTTATTCTTTAACATAATTTAGATCAATACACAAATAATCTAGACAAACTTTTCTATCATCATTATCTTCCATTTCAAGAAGAGTGTGTACCTTTCTCATAGAAATCTTTACCTATTACCATTTATGGAACCTTCTTTGCTGACAGCATCATTTTCATCAGCTAGTGCCATGAGTAGTTTCACTTCCATCATCTCATTGTCATCTGATGACACTTCTTCGTCATCCCATTCATAGGCTTCAGCAATAAGACCTTTCTTCTTTACCACAGAGGCTTTAGAGGCTGAAGCACTTGAACTCAGGAAAGCCAGTTTAGCCTTGACTTTGTTGTATTTGTCTTTAAAGTCTTTGGTAGGCCTTAATTTAGGTTTGTGCTGAGGGGAACTGAGAGGTTTTAGTTGAAAGGGTGACTGATATGTGGAAACTGAAGTTTTTAACCAGCAGTCTCTTACAAAGTGACCCTTTCTTACAAAGTGACCCTTCTTGCCACATTTGTGACATTCAGTTTGGTCAGTTGCTTTTGCACTGCTGAACCTTTGAGTACCTTTCTTGAAGAATCTTTTAGATTTAGCTAAAAGAGGTCTTGCTTGGTATTCTTCCTCTAGATCATACAGATACTCATGACAGCTTCTAGTATCCTCTTCATCATTAAGACTATCTTAAAATTCCTAGACAATAGAGGAAGAGAAGAAAGCAGTTGACAGAGGTGTTGCAGAGACAAGATATTTGTTCTTTTCAGTCTCATAAATACTGTCTATAAGGTTTTCTTCATATTTGAGTTTACCAAATAGAGAAGCAAGCTCAGAATCTTTCACATTATTTGTGTTTCTGAGACTTTGGCAGAAACTTAGCCACTTCTTTGGTAACCCATTTATAAAACAATGTTTATTTCAAGCTTTGTATTTGGTGAAAGTTTGTGTTAGAGATTCACCTTCTTTGAATTCGAAGGTGTTATAGCACAATTTTTGGTCTATAACCCTAATTTCTTTCACATCAAAGGAGCTCTCATGATACAGTATCAGGTCATCCCATGTTGATTTAGCTGTTAAGCAGTTTATGGCAGAATTTATTTGGTCATCTGGAAGAACATACATGATGAGACTTTTAAGTCGCTGATCTAAGTTAGCAGCCTTTCTCTCATCTCCAGTCCATTGATTCTCTAGCTTCCTTTGACCAGCTATCATGGGGATAAAAGGACCGTTTTGATGATATTTTCAAATTGAGGTTCAATACCAATAATGTAGCACATGAACCTCTTTTTCCAGTTGGTGAAATTTTCCACCTCTAGTACAAGAGCGGCATTTAGCTGGCCACCTCTATATTCAAGAGTCTGTGGTACCTCTATTGCTGCCATTTAAGATGGATCTTGATTTTAAAAATCTTTGAGCCTTTATATATAACCTTTTTTATGAGATTTTATAAACCAGAAGGCTCTGATACCACTTGTTGGTCCCTAGGAATATGATATAAAGTTTATCAATTTAGACTTAATCACATTCCATAGCAACGAATTGAGTTTTAAACAAATATATTTAAGCAATATAAAGAATAAGTTTAAAACACAAAAGTACTTTTCAACGTGTATACTTTTATTAGAATCAAATAAAGAATCTATGACACACCTTGCTTGCGGAATAGCAAGGTGGTTGAATGACAATTAGGGTGTTATCTCCTTCAAACTTATTCTCTAACCAAAGTTATGAGAAATAAGAAAACAAACTTGTTAGGACTAAACTGGAGCTTCAGCTTTCAGTAGTACGAGTCAGTTTGTTTGAGAGATAAATGAACTCTTCAATGTGTATCACATTAATTGGAAGAGATAACATTTACTTTGGGAATCCCTTTCCTTTTATTGACAAAGGGATTAGGGTTTACAAGTTAACCTAATACACATGTCAAGCATTAAATAGGTGGTTGAGCTACCATTTAATGTACACATGCTTTATAGTACCAGGTACAGTCCTTTAAGAAAAGTTGATGTACTTCTATACCAACTTTAGAAGTAACATTTCCCAAGGAGATTGCTTTATTCCTTTTGACATAAAGCAATCTTTTTCCTGCCTTGTAAACCTTCTAGAAGTGAAACAACACATTTTAACTTCTTTTAAGGAGATAGACAACGTTCAGCTTGGAATTTTCAACCAAGTTAAACTGAAGCTCCAACCAAGAGTCCTTCTTCAGTTTCTGCACCGCTGCATATACTGATGTGAAGATACTTCCCAATCTTCTAAGGAGATGAAGAGCTGACACTGAAGAAGCTTCAACGACTCAAGCTGAAAGACTTCAGCTTGAGAAATACTTAGGGGATTTTATGTTTAAGTCTACTGAAAGACTTAAGGGCTCAGGAACTGAACCCAAAAATGTTCCCGTTCACTCTTACTAGATCCGCTAAAAGATGGGTGGATAGACTCACTCTAAGAGCTGTCAACACTTAGAACCTCCTTAAAAGGCCTTTATCCAAAGGTTTTGTCCACCATTAAAGACTGCTAAACGACTTGAAGACATCCACAACTTCAAGCAGGAATGCGATGAATCATTATACCAAGCTCGGGAACGATATAATGACTTGCTGTATAAGTGCCTAACCCACGACATAAACAGCCATCAAAAGGTAAACATCTTTTATAAAGGTTTAAGCACTATGAACCATTAATTTCTTGATTCATAGGGACCAATTCCTGGGATGACACCAACTCAAGCTCTGACAAAAATACAAACTATGGCCGACCACTCTCAAAAGTGGCACAATGGGACATTAAGCAGAAACATTAGCAACAGAAGCAATGCTAATGGGCTTGCTGCAATCGTAAGTAAACTGGATAACTTGGGGCACGATATGAAGAAGCTGAAGGAAAATGTTCATGCGATCCAAGTTGGATGTCAAATCTAAAAAGGACCTCAACTCGACAAAGAATGTCCTCTCAATGAGGAAGTCAAACAGTTTGAAGAGGTCAAATATGGAGAATCCAGGCTCTCCGCTCCTTTCAACGGAAGTAACGGAGCCAAGTTTTGTGTGGGTCCACTGGGATACTACACTCGTACTGATAATCGACCACCTTATGGGGAGAAGAGACTAAGCTTAAAAGATCTTATGAATAAGCATCAGGAAGAATCAGCACAAAGAAGCGCCAAAATGAAAGAATGGTTTAAGAAACTCCAAGAAAATGCAGAGATTAACACTAGGAATTAAAGCGCCTCTCTTAAAAACCTAGAAACCCAAATCAAGCAATTAACCAAAGAACTCCATTCTAGGACAACCAATGTAACTCCTATCTCATCTACTCGGTAATGCAAAGTAGTTAATGATGATCATGAGATGCAACATAGACCTATATCTTCTAGAAAGCTTAACACAAAGGAAGGATGGATGATGATACGTCTCCAAACATACTATATATATAATATAAGTATATAAGGATGTAAACAATTATAGTATAGTAAGTATTTTCCGTCGGATTCAAGAAACAAACTTTTAACCAAAGTTGTCTCAAAAACCTCCCGGGTCGTTTGTCCTTGACGAAGTGCGAATTAAGAATCGGTTAAGTCCGTGATCGCGCGTTTTGAATGGTTTAAAAGATTTTTGATTTGGTTTCTATTACTACTAATAAAAACGAATAAAACATGTAAGGCACGTAAACATATAAGGCAATTAAAAATTAAACACGGAAAACAATAACGGGTATTTAATAAAACGCGATATTTAAACAAGTACATCAAATTTAAGCCCTACAAATGCAAATTTATTTTTCTAATATCCTAAATGACTTAAAATAATTTTCAGAAAAAGAATTATATTTTTTTGATTTTTATTTTATTTATTATGAATTAAAATGATTTTAATCTAGAAAATTAATTAAAAATAGTAAACTAATCCTAAAAATTCTAGAAAAATTATGAAAAGTACTTTGCACAAATCTAGACTTAAAAAAAATTAAACATGAAAATAAGCTAAAACAAATAAGCAGAAAAATAAGCAAAAACGTCTAATAAGCTTAAACTAAAAATGACTATATTAATTTAATAGTGCAAGATTAAAACTGAAAAAGACCCTAGGGCAGTTGGCATTGAGTGTGTGTTGTGGGACGTTGGGTATACTGAGGGAGAGGTCATGAGTTCGACCCCCATGACCTTTTCTTTTTAAAAAACATTTTATTTTTAAAATCTTTTTGCAAAATCTTAAAGGACCACTGAAAATAAGCAAATTTAATAAAAGATACTTTTTCTAAAACTTAATAATAAGCACATAATAAGCATTTTAAAATGACAGAATAAGCTTTTTGATACTAATGGCTTTTTAGCAAAA
>BQNB010083883.1:2796-25389 GCA_026074375.1 Tanacetum coccineum | reverse complement strand
GTCCCTCTTATACTACAATTTCTACACTAACCCAATCCCTACATACCACGGGTCACTCCAGGCTAACCTTCTAATTACCGAATCTGCTTCACAATCCCAAACCCCTCATGTGATTAACACCGCTACATCAAAACCTTGCCCCAACTAAAATTAAACCCACCCGATGGTCACTCGTTTTCATGTTGGTCCTAATAAAAAGAAATCGCCTTATAATTGTCATGTCTCTACCATTTCTCCCATTCTAAATTTGTACACACTCGCAATCAGGGATACTAACTCGCACTGTGCTATGCATGACAAATATAATGATTTAACTGAAAATAATACTTGGATTCTTGTGCCATGACCACACGACGCAAACATTGTTAATTCAATGTGGTTATTTAAGCACAAGTATTTCACAGATGAATCTTTAAGCATGTATAAGACTTTTCTTTTGGCTAATGGGAATAGTTAAAATTGGTGCTGATTATGATGAAATGTTTAGCTCGATTTTTAAACCAAACACTATTCGCATAGTTCTTAGTCTCGCTGCTTTTTAACATTGGCATGCTCATTAACTTGATGTAAGAAATGCTTTCTACATGCTAAATTTAATGAGACTATCTATATGCATCGGCCTCCTAGTTTTCCGGATCCTCAACATCCTAATCATGTTTTTCATACTACAACGGTTGTTATATGTCCTCAAGTAAGCAACTCGT
Organism: Tanacetum coccineum; assembly: GCA_026074375.1. Classification (NCBI taxonomy): domain Eukaryota; kingdom Viridiplantae; phylum Streptophyta; class Magnoliopsida; order Asterales; family Asteraceae; genus Tanacetum; species Tanacetum coccineum. The sequence continues at coordinate 24,685 of BQNB010083883.1, read as the reverse complement.
ACCTAGTTTAAGTAGTTTGCGAGTTATTCTACTCGTATAAGTTTTTGCTACAACATATGTGATTTGTCCTTGTTCATTTATAAACATGGATCCAATGTTGCTCACTTATTACTCTATGTAGTTGAAAATTTGTTGACTGCTACTTATATCATTCTTACGGTGGATTATAGCTTCATTACATTAGGAGTTTTCTACGACCAATCTTGGTTCACCAAACTATTTTATGGCCATCTTTGTCACTATCACAAACAAGGGGATGTATCTTGGTAGAAAAAGTATGTAGCAGAGGCTCTTGAGCTCGCTGTTATGCACAAATGTATTTGTGCAAGACTCTTGTTGATACGTAGTCTAAGTTAGGGGCCGATGGCACCCCAGTTTATGATCATACACTACATCGTAGCCTTGCTGAGGCTTTACAATATATTACTTTCACCATACTTGATTTGTCTTATGCAGTTCAACATGTTTGTCTCTATATAAATGATCTTTGGAAGCCTCATCTTGTTGCTCTTAAGAGGATTTTACATTATGTTTGGGGCACTTTAGATTATGGTCTTCAATTGTACTACTCCTCGACTTCCTCTCTGGTTTTTTTGGGTAAAGGGTTTTCCTGGTAAATTTTATTACGCCAATAACATTTAAGTACAAGGGATAAGGGTGAGTCTCACATCTTTACATGGGCAAAGCTACTTCCTAAAAGGAAGGTACACAAAATGACTAGACAAAAGAAACATAAATTTATTTCTTTTTGCGACCTCGAACTCGGATATCCAGATTATCGCATATAGCTTGAAGCTCTTGAGGAAGATCATGACCTTCGTATATATCATCATCGTATGGGTCTTTATGATAGTCACCATTACCATACGAATCCCTCCATTGTTCCAGCAAACTTTTAGTGTCAAAACCTACCATTTCTGAAGCCATAAAACGAGCCATATCATTATCAACTGATGCAACCTCATCTTCACTATCATAATCACCCGAAAACTCAACCTTCTTCAAATGATTACTAGCGTCATCCACAAGAATAGCTTGCCCACTAGTAATTAGTTCTTCAAATTTCCCGATTTTATCAATAATAGGAGTAGTACTAGTACTACTATTATCGACTCACGCTCTGGTTGCTTATTCGGATGTTGATTACGCATGCTGCCTGGTCACTCGTCGTTGCACTTCCAGTTATTGTATTTTACTTGGCAACAATTTACTGTCTTAGTCGTCTAAGAGACTAACACTCTGTGTCGCTCTAGTGCCGAGGCTGACTACCGCGATGTTGCCAAGCTGAGACTTCTAGGTTGTGGAATCTTCTACGCGATCTCCACCCTCCTTTACATTCGGCAACTATTGTTTATTTTGATAATGTCAGTACGATATATATATCTTCCAATACCGTGTAGCATGAATGGATGAAGCATATCGAGATTGACATCCCATTTTGTTCGGGGTCAACCTAGACAGATTCGAGTTTTGCATGTTACTTCACGCTATCCATATGCGAATATTTCACTAAGAGTCTTCCGTCTTTCATGTTTGATGAATTTCAAACCAGTTTGAGCGTTCTCCGTCCTCCCACTTCAACTGCGAAGAGCTGTTAGTAGAATACTAAATAAATTATTTTGTATTGGGTCAAGCCCGTTTAGTCATTTAACATTATTTAAATTGTACCCGGGCTCATTATCAGTTACGAGAAAATACACTAGTCTACAAATTCCTATAGTAGTAATATTTCGGAGTGTCATGAAGGGTTTATGAATCCTTTTGTGAAACAGAGAGTGGGGTTTATGTCTTTATGATATATAAATTTAGAAGTTCACTCCTAATTATGTCATATCGTAGATTTTTGTATTAACTAAGAAACTCAACATCCCTAAATTTGTGTGGATTAAATACATAGTTACATAACCTAAAAACAATGACCACTATCCATGCAAAATACAACCACAACAATTTCCAACAATAACGGAAAATCTATTATCATTTGATTCTATCTTTCATCAACTTCATACCCTTTTGATCCTGTTAGACACCATGGGTAATTCCCAGTTATTTCAATTAATCATCCTCATAATAACATCCATATTGGCATCCACAGACGCCGCGAAGCACCCACACCGCAACCAACATAAAAAACCACCACCCCCTCCTCCCCTCACGCTAGACTACTACGCAAAAACATGTCCTAGGTTCCACGAAATAGTACGAACAACCATTGTCCCTAAACAAATATCTCATCCAACAACAGCAGCAGCCACCCTTCGTCTTTTCTTTCATGATTGTATGGTGGGTGGTTGTGATGCATCGGTCTTGATTACATCAAATGCGTATAACAAAGCTGAAAGAGATATGGACATTAACGAGTCTTTAGCTGGAGACGGGTTTGATGTTGTTACTCGTGTGAAAATGGCTTTAGAAGTTGAATGTCCCGGTGTTGTTTCGTGTGCTGATGTCCTTGCGGTCGCGACAAGGGATTTGTTGATTCAAGTGGGTGGTCCGCATTATGAAGTTAAATTAGGACGAAAAGATGGACTAGAGTCGAAAGCCTCTAATGTTGAAGGTAAGTTAGGGAGATCGAACATGACGATTAATGAGGTTATTCGTGTTTTTGAATCACATAAATATACGCATAGAGAAATGGTGGCATTGATGGGTGGTGGTCACACTATCGGGTTCGCTCATTGTAAAGAGTTCGAAAGCCGGTTGTTTGGGCCAAAACCTGACCCTTCTGTCCATCCCAAATTAGTGGAGAGATTAAAAGCAATGTGTGTAAATAGCTCGAAGGATCCCTCGATATCAGCGTTTCTTGACCCGATTTCCGCAGGGAATTTTGACAATATGATATTTAAAAATATCTTAAACGGACTCGGGGTCTTGGGTACGGATCAAGCCATGGCATCTGACCCAAGAACCCGACCATTTGTCGAGGAATATGCTAGGGATTCCGTAAAGTTTTTTAAGGATTTTGCGCGTGCAATGGAGAAGACAAGCGTGTACCAAGTAAAAACAGGGAATCAAGGAGAGGTTAGACGTAGATGTGACGCGTTTAATAATCTACCGAATGGCAAGAAAACGTAAACTTTTAATTTTCGAATTGATTTAGTATTCCATTTGTGTGTATCTGATATTTATACATTTTCTCGTGATTTTACATGTTATTCTAGTGCTTTTTTATTTAGATTTACGACAATTACGTTATGCTCAACAGAACAGGCTGAAATCAATTTCACAAGATACAATTTTCATTTTGATATATCACCAATTGATTTTGATGTCTTCGTACAGCCCAAATGTTACCTCAATAAGGTTGGCTCTAAAGATGTTAATTGAGGTTACAGAAATTGAGGCTATAACGTATTAAAAATGTGAGTTTGTCCTTTAATTTAGGGTCAAATATACTTAGGGTAAATTACACCGATGGTCCTGTAGTCAGCCATGTTTACCCGTTCAGTCTCCCGTTTTAAAAATCGGTGGAAATGGTCTCGGAAATGGTCATTTTGGTGCGTGTTTGGTCCCAAAGGATGAACGGTCGTTAAGTCGCTTTGTTAGTGATGGGTATTATGGTAATTTCGCATAAAAAGTATGTTACTGCACCGTTGGTCCCTAACACATGATTTTTTTGGATACACCTGTACACTTCCCATCTCATCACAAATTAATTTTTTACTATTCACTTCACTTACACCTCTCATCCCTATCATTTCACAAGATTATTCTCGCTCAAATCCTATTACTACTCTCGCATAAATCACTCACACAAGCATACCTACATTATTTTTCTGCGTGCAAACCCTACATGCAATGGTGTTAGAGGACCAAACGAGATGGAAGCTCCACAGAAGAAAGTGAACGGGCACCACCGAGCGACTAATTGAAGATCTCGAATCGACTTATGGTAATGATTTGAAGCCCTTTTTCTTAAAGTTTATTTTTTTACAAATGTCGTGTTCTTTACTTGTTTTATTGTCGATTTATGAAGTTAGGTTTTGATTTTGATATTCAGATAATGCACCCAATATGGTTTCGATTCGATACATCATGGTGGAAAATTTCGAAGGTATCCAGGCATAATGTATGTCAATGGTCATGTCAACATATTTGATATGGTCGATATCGATCTGTTTACTGTTGTTGTGCTGAACATGACGGTTGTTCAACTAGGTTATACAAGTGAATCTGAGCCCCTGTTTTATAATTTTCTTAAATCACCCACTAGTCTTGATGAAGGGTTGTATGCTTTGGCATGTGAGGAGGATGTCCGTTGCCTAGCTACCTTTGTTAGAAGTTTTAAGTTGACTGAGGTTTATATAAAACATGGTGTTACGGCTGTAGACTCTTATAGAAGGCCACCGCCATGGGTTAGGGCAATAATAGAAGATATTACTGATGAGCCTGGTAGCATTGCACCAATTGTACATAGATCCGAAAAGATGTTATTGTTAACAAATCATGATTCTAGTGAACCAACTAAGGAACTTGTTTGTGAGTCTGTCACACCTAGGTCTTTGCCTGAACATGATTCTAGTACACCTTGTAAGGATTCTGTTTGTGAGTTCGTTACACCTAGGTGTATGCCTCATTGTATGTTAACCCCTTTATTCTGATGAGTCTGTTATCACATATACAAAGTTGAGTGGTGTACAAGGAGTTGACACACAAGACCATGTTCTCCCAACAATACAGTCACAGTTTAGTGACATAAACCTGAGTTTTGTCTCACAACAAGCAACTGCTAGTCATGTTATAGATGATGTGATGAGGCAACTATCATTTGAGGAAATACAATTAGATGGAGAGGCAGGCTTTGCTGATGTTGCGGGGAGTGGTGTAGAAAGTTCTGGTTTAAGTCATGACAAGTCATTTGGAGTTGATGACTTGGACTTGAACTTAAATAAACCTGTAAAACTAAATGTTTCCCAAATTAAAACACAATCTAAGCTTCCTGTGTTTGAGGAACCAGATGCTGAGAGAACTCAGGAACCCATTGTGGTAGAGATTAGAACTCAAGAACCCATTATGGAAGAGGTTAGAACTCAGAAACCCACTGTGAAAGATGTTATAGTTGAAGATTATGTGAGTTCTGATGAAGATGCTGAACAGGGTAATGGTCAGGAAGATGAATCAGCTCCTATTGATAGACAGTTCTTCTATGATGATGAAGGAATAGATACTGCATATGAAACTAAATATGATGTTTAGTCTAGTGAAGATGCAGGTACAGATGATGATGATGAAGATAAAGATTTGTTGGTAGATGAAGAAAATGAAATTGTAGAGCCTAATGTTGATGTGCATTTGTTTGGTATTAGCATGGATGTTCCTTTTGACAACATTGGTGTCACTAATCTAGTCCCAGATGATGTTTTAGAAGGAGAGGATGTAGATGTTATCAATGCGGGTTGTTTTGATAGTGACCCTGGTAATGAAGACGAAAAAAGTATTTACAGGAGGAGAAGGTTAGCTGAATTGAGCAGAGAAATGGAAGGTGTTATAAATGCTAGTGGTCAATGAAAGTACTCGTTTTACACTGGCCAGAAATTTACAATTAAAAAAGAGGCTAAGGACAGAGTCTACCGGCATTCCATTAAAAGCAGAAGAAATTTAAAGCTCTATAAGAATGACAGTGTAAGGGTAAGAGCAAGATGTGATAGAAAAGTGCCTGTATTTACAATGTCACAAGGTACTAGACCAAGTGGCCTAAATTATGAAATGGAAGTTGGGCCTAGTGGATCAAGTGGCCCAAGTACTAGGGAAAAAAAAGGAAGAATACAAGTACCAATGATGACAGTCAAACATGTTCTTCTGTTTTAAATGCACATGATAAAGGGGATCTCTGCCTTTGGGTCTTGTATGTGAGAAAAGACAAACACATAAAAATTGGGTGGTGAGGACACACAAAGATACACATAAATGCCTTCAATCTAGGGAAATCAAACACTGCAATTACAAATTCTTGTCCGAGAAGATATTTGATCAAGTCAGGGTTAATCTAGAGATCCCAGTTAAGGCAGTTCAAGACCAGCTCTAACGTGACTTAGATCTTTAGATATCTATGAGCAAAGCCTTCAGAGCTAAAGCTAAAGCTGAAAGAGAGATTAGAGGAGATCACGTTTTGCAGTATTCTATGCTTAGAGACTGTGTTGTTGAGTTACAGTCTACAAACCCTAATACCAATGTCAAGATTACAGTTGAAACAAATCTTGATCCTTCTTTGCCCACTAGGGTGTTTCAGATAATATATGTTTGTTTGGGAGCATTAAAACTGGGTTTTAGGGCCTGCAGAAGAGAGTTGTTAGGCTTAGATGGTGCTTTCATGTTCCAGGCCAAGTATTGGCAGTTGTTGGACTTGATTCAAACAATGGAATTCACCCATTGGCCTATGCGTTGGTTGAAGCTGAAAGTAAGATTTGAAGGTGCTGGTTCTTACAGTGTTTGGGTGATGACATAGATCTGCATCCTAATTTAAATTTCACATTCATCAGTGATAGACAAAAGGTTAGTATTGTGCTTCACTTGTTGAATTCTTAACCACTACATTATATGAATTCGTAATTGATTAATGAATTGCTTCATGCAGGGTATCATTCCAGCCATTAAAACTGTGTTCCCAAGTGTAGAACACAGATATTGCTTACGACACATACATGAAAATATGAAGCAGGGATGGTGTGGACAAGCATACAAGGATTTGTTGTGGAGATCTGCATCTGCTACAAGTGTTAAGGAGTTTGAAAAGTATATGTTAGAGCTTAAGATGATGAATCCTAAGGCACATGAATGGTTGAACAAGATACCACCAAAACATTGGGCTAGATCTCATTTTTCAGGTAACACATAAATTCATAGACTAATAGTGTAATTTTCTTAATGCCAACACAATTTTTACTGCTCTCATATTTATGACTATTAGGTAGAATTGTATAACATTTAATAATTTTATATTTATGAATTTTAAATAGATCCAAATTTGATTTATTGCTCAACAACATCTGTGAGGTCTTTAATGGTAAAATAGTTAGATGTAGGGACAAGCCAGTGCTCATACTTTTAGAGTACATCAGGGAGTATTGCATGAAGAGAATTGTGAATGTACAAAGTGTCATTGATAAATGTACTGGTCCTTTGACCCCTACTGCAACCAAAATCATGAAATCCATCAAGAAAGAAGCTCATTTGATGAAAGTACAATGGAATAGAGAAAATAAGTACCAAGTCTCAAGTTCACTAGGTGATCAGTGTGTTGTGGATGTAGTGACTATGACATGTTCATGTAGGAAAAAGGAATTGAGAAGGATTCCTTGTAAGCATGCTATTACAGCTTGTTGGAATATGGCTCTAAATGACCGAGTGACACCACCCCTAGAAGCTTGGGTAAATCCTTGTCATTGGTTGAGTACATAGAGGGAAAAATACTCTCACAAGGTACAACTAATTTATGGGACCAAGTACTAAGAGAAGTCCACATGTCCAGCAACACTTTTACCACCAAAGCATCATGTCCAGGTAGGCAGACCAAAAAAGAAAAGAAAGATGTCCAAACATGAGGATGAACCATTTGTGAAAGATGGTAAACTGAGCAAGAAAGGAAGAACCATTACCTGTCAATCCTGCAAAAACATTGGACACAATAAGGAAACATGCAAAGGACAAGGTCGAAAGCCAATAACAGGTAGTTATTTGAGCTTCAAGTTTTAAGTGTGTCTTTGATCTAAACACCATGAAACAATTTAAAAAGGTCTTTTTTAAACGTAGGTGGCAACAATGCAGAAGCCAGTGGTAGTGCATCTAGGCAAGCACAACAAGCATAATCTGTAGTTGGTCAAGATGGTTTAGGTGGATCAAGAGTTGGGGTTGTTATAAGTTTTTCTGCTACTGATGGTCAAGGTGGTGCAGGTGGTGCAAGGGTTGGTGTTGGCGGTGAAGGTTCCTCTCATAGTAGATGGACAAAGAGAAGAGTATAAACAATAAGAATTAGTCTACAAAAAAGACCTCCCACTCAACCTGCAAGTCAACCTTCTACCAATTTTCAAGTGCCAGTGAGTGAAATAAGGAATGCAGATGGAAAAGAAATGGGTGATGGTATACCAACACAGTCAAGTACAGCAGGTGGTGCAAGTGAATGGTCTTTTCTATAATTCCAAAAACTAATATGTTTCAGGAGAATGTCTGTAATTCAAGTCTGCATAAGTGGAAAACATCAAAGTCAACATCTGTAGCAACTGTCTAAGTCCTTTTACAGGAAAACATAAAATTCCACTTAGGTGGCAAATGGATAATTTCACTTGTTTAGGACTGATTTAAGTTTTTTGTGACCTATTTTACTTATTCTAGAAAAAAACTACCCAGTAGCATGAGAGGTTATACATAGTTGGTCCATGATGTTGAAACCAGTTTTGCCTGTTTACAAAACCATATAAGTAGCATGAGAGGTTATACACAGCTTGATGTGGAAACCAGGTTTTCTCGTTTGGTCCCTATATAATAGTGAATGTTGTTTGTTACACGTGTTACTACGTTTCATAGTCCACTTAATTGCAAGATAAGTCAAAGTCAAAATTTAGTTGCAAAAACATGTCAGTTTCATGAGAGTTTATACACAGTTGTTCCTTGATGTTATAACCGGGTCTGCCCGTTTGGTCCCTATTTAATAATGATTGTTGTTTGTTACACCTGTAACTACATTCCATATTTTCATTGTGTAACAATCCGTAATTTCAGGTCATTTTACGACTTCAAACTTTCAATTATTTTTTTTAGGGTTTTACGCGTTTACTTTTAATTTTAACCATTTAGTTAAATCGCGTAAACTAAAAATCAACAATCATCGTAAACCGACATCAATCAAATAAAAGTTTACGTCAAATAAGTGCTATATTATTTTTACGAAAATAATTTATAACTCTTCATATTTTATTCTCATACGTTACGTAAAATGCTTACGTTTCGCAATATTTAGCTTTCATGCATGCATGAAAACCATTCTACCTATCTACACTTAACCAAATACCCATAATTATACCAAATACCCAAAAATTATATCAATCCTACACAAAATACCACTAGGGCCGGTTTTATATGTAGTTATATACATAAAACTATACCAAGAATTTCTTCTAAGAAAACCATGTGCTAATACCAACCTTTCTTACTAGTTTCCATCCATTTTTCTTACACACAAGAACCAAGCCATCCCTCCCCCTTGCCAATCAATACCAAACGCACTTCCCCCCCCCCCTAAATCATGGGATTATGCAAGAACTTATCTACTAGACATTTTTACTATAAAGGGTTCCTATTACATGTATTCCTCACACACATAACACTTACAAAAATCAAACACTTTATCCCTTTTCCTCCTCTCAAGCCTACAGCTTAAATAAGCATCCGAACAAAATTTATAGTTTCCATTTTTACAATATTACAAGCATATAAGGTTGATTAAGGGTATAATCTAAGGTGTTCTAAGTTGGTTTGCAAGTTAGGGTTTCTATTTTTAAGCTAGGGTTTTCAAGAAGAAAGTTAGGGTTTTCATAAGGATTTTGGGTTTAGAATTAAACATAAGGGTTTAAATTAGGGTTTAGTTGTGTTCATCTTCTTTCTCATTCACTCAAGGTCCATACAAAATCTCTACACTTTTATTTTATTTACATATTTATATACATCTTGATTATATAGTTAAATCACCACTTAGTTATATTTTATAAAGTTTTCGAAGAAAATTAAAGATTATACATGAACAAGTAAATACATATACATGTTGCAAATGTGTTACAAATATGTTAGAATGCAAGAAAATATTTAATTTGGTATCCTACATGTGTTAGTTAAGTTATTTAACTAGTTGTTTAATTATTTGTGATAAATTAGTTTATAAAAGTTTTCTAAGTTAAATATTATTCTAGGCATTTTTATGAAAATAATAGAATTAATATGGATGGATATAAATTAGTAGACTTTAATTTAAAAAGGATGTTGTGGTGATAAAACTAGTGGACTTGTAGTAAATAAAAACATGGTAAAAATCACAAATTAAAACCTATATATGTGTACATGCCAACAACCGACCCTACTGGTCTTGGCACAAACTTCTAGGCAGTTTACAAACCCAAAAATGTGTTAGTATGTCGTAAGCTGATTCCGGGGGTATAAAGAACGTGAAAAACGAAGTTAAAACGAAGGAGTTATGAATTTTTAAAAATACCGGTAACTATTAAATCTTTGACAACTTTTATGAAATTTATACATTTTGATCAATTTATAAAACATATATTTGAGCGCTTTCGGGTCTGAACCGACTTAAGTATAAAACTAAAATGTTGCTCGGAATGATGTTTTACAATAAGCACGCGAGATTCGAAGCCTAAAAGTGTATAAAAATTGAGATAACATTCAGAGTAACTAGACAACTTTTTATAAAAAATTTGCACTATTTTTCCTGACATGAATAGTAAAATTTATATTTTCGGGCATTTTCTGTCTGTTTGGACTATAAAAACCTTAGGAAATATTTTAGCATCACTTGTATAATATTTATACGCAGTTTAAAACGTTATAAATATTAATTTATGAATTAACTAAACTATATATATATATATTGTCGTTGCAAAAATAATAAAAGCGCTAAACTTAACGTAAACTCTATTTCGATTTATTAAAGTTAAACACAAACTATTAGGTGGTGATATAACTATATAAAATACATTGTTGTATTTATTTTAAATACATTATTCTTACACGACCTATAATTAATTAGGTTGCATTCCGGATCATTTGTGACGATTACATATATATATATATATTGTCGTTGCAAAAATAATAAAAGCGGTAAACTTAACGTAAACTCTATTTCGATTTATTAAAGTTAAACACAAACTATTAGGTGGTGATATAACTATATAAAATACATTGTTGTATTTATTTTAAATACATTATTCTTACACGACCTATAATAATTAGGTTGCATTCCGGATCATTTGTGACAATTACTTTGTTGATTTTTGCGATAATCAATACTTTCAATAGAGGTGAGTTTATAGCCCCACTTTACTTGTTAATAACACTTTACAAATCTCGTGGTGAGATACATACCATGTTTTACATTTGGACGCAAGTACTCTTTTAAACATATTACAAGTTGCCTAAGTAGCGATAACCCATTATGGCCACTATCATGAACTGTTAATTACTTGGTGTAAGCGCGTGTGTTATAAATAGATCTATTTAGGATTGACATCCCCGTCCGGGTAAGTCATAGTTACTTGTCAAACGGACGTATATCATATCAGAATTTAGATGTTGCGGGTTGAACATCTACACAGGTACATTAGTGCGTAAATATGCATACATACATAGTTGTAGCTTCAGTGTCATGAGCTTAGGGCAATCGTAATTACATTTTGTGATATTGTATGTGTTACATTATTGAATACTTAAAATCTTGTGGTCCAACATTCTATTCTTACATAAACCTATGAATTCACCAACTTTATGTTGACGTTTTAAAGCATATTTTTCTCAGGTAATTAAGTGCATGCTACTTGGTTAGCATTTTGGGAAGCACCACTTCAAGTTGCATTTTGGAGTCTCATATCACGAAAGATTTACTGCATTACTTTTGGACATTTGGTTATGTATTAAAATCTTTACGTTTTCATATTGGTGAATAATGAAAGCATGGTGCTTTTGTAACAAACTTTGAAGTTAAATCAATGTATCTTTCAAAACGACTTATTTAGAGGTCGTTCTCTCATATCCTGTGCAATATATTCATGAAGTAACACTCCCGGGCATATTTCCGTTGCGACCTATTTTGAGGGTGTTACAGATTGGTATCTAGAGCCAAGGTCATAGAGAACTAGGTTGCATGTCTTACCTAGACTATAACCGTTTTCATAAACATTGCATCACATAAAACTTTTCATAAGCATACACACTATTGGATTACACTATGTGCTTACATGATTTATATACGTTTTTACCTTATCTTACGTATATTTTTACACTTGTCTTATATAGTATACTTATATAAACCTTTTGATTATCACAACAATCATGTCTTCGTCATCTTCATTCTCATATCATGCCACAGTTACCTACACTTCTGTATCTACTGACAGTGACTTACCACCTTAAGGCTTTCATCTGATGGAGGCTTATGAGCTAAAGGCACCAGAGGTTGCACCACAGTATCCTGAGCAAGCACCACTCTCACCTGTTCCTGCTCCTGAGTACCCGGAGTACTTGGCACCATCTGATAACGACATACTAGCAGAGGATCAGCCACTTCCTATTGATGCATCACCTACTACACGTTCACCTGGTTACATTGCTGACTCTAAGCCTATCAAGGATGACTTAGAGGAGGATCCCGAGATGGATCCCGTTGACTATCCCTCTAATGAGGAGGATGAGGAGTAGGAGCATTCAGCTCCGACTGACCCTGCATCACCTATACCAGATTTTGTTCCTTCATCTGAGGAGACAGAGCCATTTGAGACTGATGAGTCTGCTACTACACCATCATCACCCCATACTGTTGTTTCACTATCTCAGACTAGTCTCCATATGGCACAAAAGACGGTCCGACCCCAGTCACCTTTACCAACATCCATTGAGGCACGCATTGCCGAGTATGCTACTGCACCCACACCTCCATCACCACCACCATCTCCATTATCACATCTATCATCTCCATTACCCAAGATTCTATCCCCGCCATTACTTCTACCATCATCTACTCGTAGGGATATCATTACCGAGGCGGACATGCCGCTTCAAAAGAGGGCTAGATTACTGCTCCATCTCATATGTTCGAGATTGGATAGAGTTTAACAGCCGCGACTGCTAGACAGCCCGGTCTGCTTTGACCCGAGGTACTGAGTTGGATTTTATGACCGCTGATAAATGTAAAATACACATATCTGTTTATACAAAAAATGGCCCTAAATGACCCAAAACAGACTAAAAATGGCAAAGATATGCTTGTTTTTATGTTTTCTGTGTGCAGGTATGGATATATCAAAAATCACAAGAAAATAGTCAAAAACGGGCAAACACGAACACAGGAATCAGAAGAGCACAAGAGAAGCCAAAAATTCAAAGCCAAAGCCAGAAAAAGTCAAGCTTCAGTCAAATGGTCAACCTCAGTCAACTATGGGCAAAGAAAAGTCAACTCACAAAAGGACAAATTCCAAATGTTTCATTTCAGTCCCTCCAAGTTTCAAATATTACACAAATGGTCTTTATACCTAAGAGGGCCCCTAAACCCTTAAAAACCTTACCCGGTTCCAAAAGCCCAAAACCAAAAGCCCATTATCTAGTCCATTATCCTCTTATAAAACTCCAAGGGCCAAAGCTATCAAGAATGGAAGTTAATTTAACCTTACACTTGTAATAAACAAATAGGGGGACTAGTTTTACAATTTCCCCAAAGTTTAAACATTTTTTACCCATTTCAGTTAGAAAATGGGCGCCAAAAAAAGGGGTTACTATTCATTGTCTTCTTCAATTCACCACACTGTCAAAATCAAAGGGCAAACACAAATTAAAGGGTGATTTAGACAATTCAAGTGCTCAACAACAAGATAGCAGGGTTAATTAAGTCATATCAAGGCTCCTATTAGCTCACTTAACCAAGGAATGCCACGTGGAATCAAAGAAGCATAAGAAATGATGATATTTTGCACTGGAAGCACTCTCATAACTAGCACAAAGGTGTCACATCAAAGGATTGCCAGCTTGGCAATCTGTGTGACTAGCAAAGGATCCAACGGCTCTTGATGAAACCCCAATGATTGATGAATTGAATGGCTATGATTGGAAAGAGCGTGGGCATCAAGGCACAGCCTAGAAGGTTCTCTCAGCAACTATAAAAGGCCCTCACTATCACACACACACGATATGTAGATTTTAGCTTTTAGTTAGCTTTTTAAGTTTTTAGCTTATTTTTCAGCTTATGTAATTTCCTTTTAAGTAATGTAATCAGGCTTTCATCAATGAAATTCAGTTTTACTTTATCATAAGCTCTTTTTGTTTTCTTTCATAAAGCTCCTATTTCTCTTCAAATATTAAGCTACTGTCTCATAAGCTCTTGATAGCTCTCATAAGTCTTTAAGCTTATGATAGAGCTTAAGCCAGTTTTAATCTTACTTAAATAAATAAAATCAGCTTAATACCTTTTATATTTGGAATTATAAGCCTATGGAAGGGGATTCAATCATGGAAGGAATCCCAAGGACTTTTACTAGCTTATCCATAAGGATAAGCTAGAGCTGTAGATAAGCTCTAAGAGCCTTTAAGCTTCTGTTAAGCTGAAGCCATTTGTAAGTTTACCTATTTACTTTCTGTCTTTAAATTTTTAGCTTAAAATTATTTAAGTAGCTAGATTTGCCTATTGCTTATTAAATTTGAGCTTATTTGAGTTCTAGCTGCTAATTTGTGCTTAGTTTGATCTTCTTTTGCTTATTAATAATCTGTTTTAGTTTTCATAAGGTAGATCTTAGTTAATTTTAAAATTCTGTCATAAATCATAAAAAACCAAAAGAAATAAAAGTAGGACATTTAGTTGAGTAATCTTAATTTTTGCTTATTTAGCCTGTTTAATCATGTTTCATAAGCTTGTATAAGCTCAACTAATGTTCTGGGTATCAAGGTTTAGTCAAATGGATTTAGCATTTTTAAAGCTCTTTGTAATTCTGTCATCATTTTTAAGGGGGTGTTTTTTAAAACATTGTTTTGACATCAAAAGTCAAAGGATTTTGTGCCATTTGATAGAGTCAGCTTTGATTTCGCTTATAATCCATTAGGAAAAGAGTTTTTATAGAATTTAGATTTCAAAAATGAGTAAGTTAGGGCTTAATTGAGTATTCTGCAACCAGTACTTTTTCTCGTTAAAATTTCATTGCAAAAACTTTGATCCAAGCATTTTATGATATGTTTGTGTGTGGCATAGTTTATTCACTCTCAAATAGAGTAAATAGTGCAGGTGTAACCATTTAGGTAACCTGCATTTCAATTGGTGGCTTTACCATTTGCATCAGCAGTATTGACCTCAGTTACTACTGCTGACTTTGCTCTCCACTATTAGAATAGCTTAAATAGGATTTAGTTATAAATCTTAGAAAGATTTAGATTACCATATAGTTTTTAGTATAGATTAATAATTGTTTTTTTCATTTTCTAGCTTATTACAATTAAGGTACAATTAGCTTTTTAAAAGTTCATAAAAACCTTTAAAAACCAAATCATTAGTAACATGTCTACTTTTATACTAGATTTCCATCTTATAGGAATTAAATTTTAAGCTTTAGATTAGTAGTGTAATAGTGGTTGATTAAGTTTCCAAAATCTCAGCTTCTGTCATAGCTTATTAAGTTTTCTAGCTTATTTGGTTTTTGAGCTTCTAGGTTAAGTTCCTGAGTTTGCTATTTTTAATCATATATTTAGATATCTTTAAGTGTTAGTTGTTAAAATAGCTTGTTAGATTCAGTTTCCTTACATCATAAAGCATTATAAGAACAGCCTTTTAGTTATCCTAAAATAGCTTAAATTAAAATGATGCAAGCTTTTAGTAAAAATTAGCTTTTTGAACCTCAAAAAGCTACTTACTGTAACAGCAGCTTCATAAGCTGTTTTTAAGCTTATTATTGAGTATGAGCTTATGTTGTCTTTATTAAAGTTGCTTAAAATAGCTTAATTTACAACTTTGTGTTTTCAGTTTTGCAAAAAAAAAAAAAAGTAAAAAGGGTGTCTGCCAACCTCGAACCCAAGACCTCTCCCTCACATACCCAATGCGTTAACCGTTTTGCTTCAATAGCTCATCCAACCAAATTCCTTACCATTTAATTAATATAGTCATTTTTCAATTCATCTTTTATAATAAGCCGTAGCCTAATAAGCCATTTTCTCAGCTTATTTGATAAGCTGAGTTGTGTCTTTTATTTTTCTAATAATCTTTGTTGCATCATAGACTTATTTTTCCATTAATTAATTTATTTTTTTAGGATTTTTCGAAAGTTTTTATTTTAGAAAATTCATAAAAAATAGAAAAAAGTTTCAGAAAATTACAAAAAAATAGTTTTTAGTTTTATAAAAATTACTTTTAGGTTTACATTCAGTAAAATCATTTTTACACCTTTTAGATTTTAATTTTCATTTTTGAGCTTTTAATTTTAAGTTTAAAAATAGGATTTTAATTTTAAAAATAGTTTTATGAGTTTTTATGTTATTTTAGACTTTTCTAAGTTTAAAAATTATTTTTCTAAATTTTTAGGACCTTATTTGCTATTTTTTAGGATTTAATTAGATTAAATTAGTTTTTAAATTACAATAAATTCAAAAATAATAAAAAAATAACTTTCTTTTTCTAAAAATTTTATTTTGTCTTATTTTTGGTTTAGAAATTTAGTTTGCATTTTTAAGAGTTAATTTTAGTGTATTTGCTTAATTGTCGCGTTTTATTTGTTTCCCGTTAATTGTTTAAGTGTTTAATTACTTTTAATTGTTCATTTTAATTGTTGCTTTTATTTATTAGTAATAGATACTCAAAAATATCTTTTCTCTCATTCAAATCATAATCCAAGCTAAAGCAAGGTTTCAATTTCGCAAGTCGTTGGGGAAACGACCCCGGTGATCATACTTCCCGGATAAATATACGTATTATATATTATATATCTTTTAGAGTGAGCTTTTCTTAAGGGAGACTTTAGGAAAGTTCTTAATTGCTCTTTTGGAATATTATATATTTTTGCGTGTATAAAAACTTCAATATCAATTTTTGGCGCCGCTGCCAGGGACTTGTGTTAAAGATTCCTTCGTTTACGTTTGTTGAGTTTGGTTTGAAGATCCTTTCGTCCTCAAAAGTTTCATTTTTGTTAAATATTTCAAAAATAAAAAAAAATATAAAAATATAAAAAGTACAAAATATTTTCTTTTTCTTTTTAATATAGTTATCATATTAAAATATAAAACAAAAATATAAAATATAAATTTTTTTCCATAAAAAATAAAATCTACAAAGTTGGTAAACGAACACCAACATATAATACTCTCAATCGAGGTATTATCATAAATAAGTTCTGGTGAACTTGAAAAGTTCCCAAATCGAACCAAAGATTTTAAAACTTGCCATTTGTGTCATTTACGAGGTACGGCTCACCTTAAAAAGCGATTTTTAAGAGTTACCGTGAAGTAATTCGATTATTTGGTTTAAGTTGTCTTCCGTGTATCCGTTTAAAATAGATTGTTAAAAAAAATCAAATTTTCAAAAATTCAAAAAAAAATTAGTGTAATTTTTGTTTTCTTTTTAATTTCTTTTCTCTATTTTTAAGTGCATGCGCACTCGTTCTCAAAATCGTAATCGAAATCGTCGAAAACAACAAATAACAACGGTTATTGTTGAGGAACCCGAGATTCCAATGGCCGACAATCGTACCATGGCTCAGATGTTACAAGCTCCCATCGAAGGATACGAAGATGCAATTGTTATTCCACCGATAAATGCAAACAATTTTGAGCTTAAACAGACTTTGATTAATCTTGTTCAAAGTAATCAATTTACGGGTAAACAAGACCCTCATAATCATCTTCGATTTTTCAACAAAGTCCCTTCTACGTTTAGACATCCCGAAGTTCCGAACACATCGATTAAGCTTTTGCTTTTTTCTTTCTCTCTCGAAGGTGATGCCCGGACTTGGCTAGACAAGGAACCACCTCAATCGATTCTAACATGGGATGATCTTGTCTCGAAATTCATAAACCAATTCTTTCCATCTTCGAAAACAACTTACCTTCGAAACGAAATCACTACTTTCTACCAAAAACCGAATGAAACTTTCAACGAGCAATGGGAACGTTTCAAAGATAATTAATATACAAACTCCATCGCAATAAAGTACATGGGCATTTGTACGTTACGCATCCCGATGTGACATCCGAAAAGAAATGGGTAGATGATGTATATTAGGGTTGGTATCATAATAATACACCCGAGCACTTGTCGGAGGCGTGGCCGATAGTGTCCGTCGAAAAGAAAAGTGATACCGATACCTAGCCTAAAATGTAAATAATAAAAAATACTGTTGCAAGTTAGAAAAGAAATATAAAAGTTTCATCTCTAAAACAAGTATTCTTTTGAAACCAAAATTTGCAAAATCCTACAAAGCTTTTTTTCAATCGGAATTCATCGTCCGATATTATTCTCCGAATGGGTGTCAAAAGCCTAGCACTTACCCGATACTGTGATAAGCTAAGAAGAAAGATCCATTCACACAAGGAGACAAGTAGAACCAACAAGTCTTACTAAGAAGGTTTTTTTGTTGCATTAGTTGTGATCTTTTATACAAAGTGATTAACATATTAGCCCAAAAGGCCCATGTGTAAAGCTTAGTCGGATTTCAACTATCTAAATATGTGGATTTAATGGTTTAAATTAATTTGAGGACGCACACTTAAATATATGATTTATGTCGGGAAGAGAAGTTCACAAGTTGTAATTATAAGTAGTCTTAGCATCTTAGCTCGTACTTAACAGTGATCTTATTTTTAAGCTTAGTATGGGAAAAGTGAAAAATCGGGAATGACGAAGTTATCTTTTAGACACTTAATTGTGCTTTTTATGAACCTAAAAGTTACCACTAAGGTAATGAAAACATTACATTATGTCAACACAAGAATAAGTTGTAGTTAGGTAGTTAATAATTAAGAAAAATCATAAAAAGAGAAAAAAAAGTTTAGAAAATAGGAATTCGGGTGTTTTATAACTTGTGATCTCTTATCTCTCTCAACAAAAATCTTTGCTACTTTTTAAAGGTTTAGTTTGGGGAAGTTTTGAGGTATTTGGTTATAAGGCATGTAATATTACGTGAGGACACGCAATCGTTTAGTTTGGGGAATTTTGATAGGTGTAAAATACACATATCCGTTAACACCAAAAATGACCCTAAATGACTCAAAATAGACTAAAAATGGCAAAGATATGCTTGTTTTTATGTTTTGTGTATGCAGGTATGGATAAGACAAAAATCACAAAAAACCGTCAAAAACGGGCAAACACGGACACGAGAACAGAAGAGTGCAAAAGAAGCCGGGAAATTAAGCCTTCAGTCAAAATTGGTCAAACCCTAGTCAACAAAAGTCAACCACAAAAAGACAAAGACCCCAAAGTTACAATACAAGTCCCTCAAGATTTATAAAATGACACAAATGGTCCCTAAGGCCTAATGGGCCCTTATTTTCCTTTTAAACCATACCGGGATCCAAAGCCCAAATCAAAATCCCAAAACCCTAAGTCCAATTCCCTTTTATTAAAACCACAGGGACCATTTTTGTCATTTCTGGAAGTACCTTTAAACTAAGCTCTTATTGAAACAAAGAGAAGGACTGAATTTGCCAAAAACCCAAAGTTTAAAAAAGTTTTACCCGTTTCAGTTAGAAAAAGGGCGCCAAGATGGGTTACTATTCATTCGTCTTCTTCAATTAACCCACACAGTCAAAAGCAAAGGGCTTTTCACAATTGAATGTTAATTTGGACTATTCAAGGGCTCTACAACAAAATGGCAAGGACAAAGTTGTCATATCAAAGGCTCTCATTAGCTCACCTTCAAGCAAAGCCACGTGGAAGATGGAAAAGCACAATGGAATGATTGGTTTTACTCTTGAGTCACTCACGGAACAAACACAAATGCCTCACAACGAATTACCACGCTGGCAATCCGTGTGAGCCTAATTATGATCCAACGGCTAAAGATGACCCTCCAATCATTGAGAGAATGTACGGATATGATTAAAGGGAGCGTGGGAAGCAAGCAAAGGGCTAGAAGGTTCAGACAAAGGCTATAAATAAAGAAGTAGCTTAGTAGATTTTAGCTTAAATTTAGCTTATTGCAATTTCCTTTTTAAATTCAGTTGTAATTTCCTTTTAATCATGTAATCAAGTTTTATTTTAATGAAATCTAGTTTTACTCTTAAATAATCTGTCATAAGCACTTTTGTTTTTCATTCATAAGCTCTCACTTCCTCTCAAATATTAAGCTACTATTCTAATAAGCTCAATAGCTCTCATAAGTCTTTAAGCTTATGATTGAGCTTAAACATACCTTAATTACACCTTAAATCTAAAATTAGTTTAAAACCTTAACTATTTTGGACTTAAAAGCTTTGGAAGGGGATTCAATCATGGAAGGAATCCCAAGGACTTTTACTAGCTTATCCATAAGGATAAGCTAGAGCTGTAGATAAGCTCTAAGAGCCTTTAAGCTTCTGTTAAGCTGAAGCCATTTGTAAGTTTTCTATTTACTTTCTTGTCCTTTAATTTTTAGCTTAAAAATTGCTTAAATAGCTTAGAATTGCTTATTTGCTTATTAATTGTGCTTATCTGTTTTCTAGCTGCTTATTTGAGTTTAATAATGTTAATTAGTGCTTATTCATCATCTGTTTTAGCTTAATTATTTTAGATCATAGTAGTTTCAATTTCTGTCTAAAAATTTCATAAAAACCAAAAATATAAGTAGCATTAGTTGTAGATCTTAGATTTTGGCTTATTTAGCTGTTTAATCATGTTTCATAAGCTTTGTATAAGCTCACTAATGTCTGGTATCAAGGTTTAGTCAAATGGATTAGCATCTTTAAAGCTCTTTTAATTCTGTCATCATTTTAAGGGGTGTTTGGTTTAACCTTGTTTGACAATCAAAAGTCAAAGGATTTTGTGCAATTTGTTTGAGTCAGCTTTGATTTCACTTATAATCATTAGGAAAAGAGTTTTTAGAATTTAGATTTCAAAAATGAATAAGTTAGGGGTTAATTTGAGTGATTCTGCACCAGGGTACTTTTTCTCTTAAATTTTCATTGCCAAAACTTTGATCCAAGCATTTTAGGATAGGTTTGTGTGTGCATTGTGTTTATTCACTTTCAAATAGAGTAAATAGTGCAGGTGTAACCATTTAGGTAACCTGCATTTCAATTGGTGGCTTTACCATTTGCATCAGCAGTAGTGACCTCAGTTACTATTGTTTGACTTTTGATCTCCATTTTAGAATAGCTTAAATAGGATTTAGGTTTTAAATCTTAGTAAGTTATTAGATTACATATAGTTTAGTATAGATTAAGTATTGTTTTTCATTTTCTAGCTTATTCACTAAGGTAAATTAGCTTTTAAAAGTTCATATAAACCTCTAAAAACCAAAAACAGTAGTAACTAGTGTCTAGCTTTTATACTTAGATTTACATCTTATAGAATTAGATTTTAAGCTTTAGATTAGTAGTGTAATAATGGTTGATTAAGTTTCCAAAAGCTCAGCTTCTGTCACAGCTTATTAAGTTTTCTAGCTTATTTGGTTTTTGAGTTTCTAGGTTAAGTTCCTGAGTTTGCTGTTTTTAATCATATATTGTAGGAACCCGTAACACTTCACTTCATACAATCGATCACGAAATCGGAACTAGAAATGAGAAAGAGAGAGTTGTTCTAGAGAGAGAAAGAAGAGAGAGAATTGAGAGAGAAAAGAGAAAAGATATTTCTTAGATATTTTGAACAACTTCCTTTTCCAAGTGGAAAAGTTCCTTATATACCCCGACACTTAAAAGTGACGCGCGGGATATTTAACTAGGACCCGGGCTCGGGTTTTGCTTGGGATTAAACCCAAAACATATACAATATTAGATTAACTATCGAGCCCGATTCTCGATATTATACTATTACAACATTAACTAATTAAAGACCGAAGCTCCATCGTAGAGTGACCGAACTTTCTTGTTCGACTCAATAAATTGAGGCTAACACTAACTAAATATTAACTATATAGCTAACTAACTACTAACTATCGTGTACACATACACGTTTTCTAGACTCTCATTGGGAGAGTTCTATGTTTCTGGGATGCAGTAAACCTATGTCTATGAT
>BQNB010083882.1:3202-20734 GCA_026074375.1 Tanacetum coccineum | reverse complement strand
TTACTTAACAAGACTAATTATGACTAATAAGACCGATAACATTCTTGTTCGACTTATATAAAATTAAGGCTAACACTTTCTCTATGGAAAAATTGATGAAGAGGTTTATGTGTCTCAACCACCAGGTTTCCAAGATCCTAAGTATCCTGAGAAAGTCTACAAAGTGGTTAAAGCTCTGTATGGGTTACATCAAGCTCCCAGAGCATGGTATGCTACTTTATCCACTTTCTTGTTGAAGAATGGATACAGAAGAGGGACAATTGACAAAACTCTCTTCCTAAAGAAGGACAAACATGATATCATTTTAGTTCAAGTCTATGTGGATGATATCATCTTTGGGTCTACAAAGAAGTCTTGGTGTGATGAGTTTGAGGCATTGATGAAGAGTAGATTTTAGATGAGTTCAATGGGAGAGCTCACTTTCTTTCTTGGCCTACAAGTCAAACAGAAACCAAATGGTATATTTATTAGCCAGGATAAGTATGTTGCTGAAATCCTGAAGAAGTTTGACTTTGCAAGTGTTAAGACTGCCAGTACACCAATTGAGACTCAGAAGCCTTTAGTCAAAGATGAGGAAGCCAATGATGTTGATGTCCATCTCTATAGGTCAATGATTGGCTCCTTAATGTATGTGACTGCTTCTAGGCCTGACATTATGTTTGCAGTCTGTGCTTGTTCTAGGTTTCAAGTCACTCCAAAGACCTCTCATTTAAGTGCTGTCAAAAGAATTTTTAGGTACCTAAAGGGGAAACCCAAATTGGGCCTTTGGTATCCTAGAGAGTCTTCATTTGACTTGGAATCCTACTCAGATAGTGATTATGCTGGAGCAAATCTTGACAGGAAATCCACAACAGGAGGTTGTCAATTTCTTGGCAGGAGACTCATTACTTGGCAATGCAAAAAGCAAACCATTGTGGCCACTTCTACAACAGAAGCCGAATATGTTGCTGCTGCAAGCTGCTGTGGGCAAGTTTTATGGATTCAAAATCAAATGTTAGACTATGGGTTCAACTTCATGAACACAAAGATCTACATTGATAATGAAAGCACCATTTGCATTGTAAAGAATCCAGTATATCATTCGAAGACAAAGCATATTGCTATTAGGCACCACTTTATTCGAGATGCTTATGAGAAGAAACTCATACAGGTGCTTAAGATCCACACTAATGACAATGTAGCTGATCTACTAACCAAGGCATTTGATGTTAGCCGATTTCAGTTCTTGGTTGTTTCAATTGGGATGATAAATCCATAAGCTACATTGGTTAAAGGGAGGCAATATGAATGGGTCATCTGTGGATGAAAGAGGTAAAACACACCATGGCAAATCAAACTTGTTCCAAGAAACCCCTAAACCCTTATGCTCCACCTTTCTACCAACTGATGTTAAGCATTGTCTGAATGTCGGGTATACGTTTGTGAACTTTACGACTTCTGAAGCAGTTTGGAAATCTCATGTTTGCATTACCAGAAAGAGTTGGCCGTTGTTCAAGAGTAAGAAGATTGCTCAAGTTGTTCGTGCTTGGATTCAGAGTAAGAATTCTCTTGTGAAGCATTTTGAAGACATGAGATTATGTAGACCATCCAAAGAGTATTTGCAGGTGTGGTTCGACCCACCAAGAGACGAGTCTATGTCATGTTTGACAACAAAGGGGATGCATACCATTGGAGCGGTGTGTGCCAGGTAAAATTGGTTAGTATGGTTGATGACGTGAAATCCTGAAGAAGTTTGACTTTGCAAGTGTTAAGACTGCCAGTACACCAATTGAGACTCAGAAGCCTTTAGTCAAAGATGAGGAAGCCAGTGATGTTGATGTCCATCTCTATAGGTCAATGATTGGCTCCTTAATGTATGTGACTGCTTCTAGGCCTGACATTATGTTTGCAGTCTGTGCTTGTTCTAGGTTTCAAGTCACTCCAAAGACCTCTCATTTAAGTGCTGTCAAAAGAATTTTTAGGTACCTAAAGGGTAAACCCAAACTGGGCCTTTGGTATCCTAGAGAGTCTTCATTTGACTTGGAATCCTACTCAGATAGTGATTATGCTGGAGCAAATCTTGACAGGAAATCCACAACAGGAGGTTGTCAATTTCTTGGCAGAAGACTCATAACTTGGCAATGCAAAAAGCAAACCATTGTAGCCACTTCTACAACAGAAGCAGAATATGTTGCTGCTGCAAGTTGCTGTGGGCAAGTGTTATGGATTCAAAATCAAATGTTAGACTATGGGTTCAACTTCATGAACACAAAGATCTACATTGATAATGAAAGCACCATTTGCATTGTAAAGAATCCAGTATATCATTCGAAGACAAAGCATATTGCTATTAGGCACCACTTTATTAGAGATGCTTATGAGAAGAAACTCATACAGGTGCTTAAGATCCACACTAATGACAATGTAGCTGATCTACTAACCAAGGCATTTGATGTTAGCCTATTTTAGTTCTTGGTTGTTTCAATTGGGATGATAAATCCATAAGCTACATTGGTTAAAGGAAGGTATTTTTAATGGGTCATCACCATGGCATATCAAACTTGTTCCAAGAAACCCCTAAAACCTTATACTCCACCTTTCTACTCATCAAGGTTCAACCACCATCAACCAAGCATAGCTAACCGTACCAACAAGTGGTCTGTACACTTTCAAGAATAAGAAGATTACTCAAGATGTTTGTGCTTAGATTAAGGGTAAAAATTCTCTTGTGAAGCATTTTGAAGACATGAGATTATGTAGACCATCCAACGAGTATTTTCAGGTAAAATTGGTTAGTATGTGTTGATGGTGAGGGGAAGATAGATAAGACACCTGAATAGTGAGTCATGGTTAGATGGCTCAGGTAGTGAAGTCTACCTCTGTTTTAATGTAGTATGGATATATAAATCCATTTTCGATTTAAGAGGAATTAGAGAGTCACTAAGAAGAGTTACTGATGGTGCTGAAGCATTTCTGATACTTACTTTGTTCCTTCTAAGTTTGGAAAAAGTTAGTACCGACCATGCAAAGTTAGTACCGCTAGGCAAAGTTTGTACCGCTAAAGAGTCGATTGAAGAAAAATACCGCCAAGGGTACAAAGTGTAAATTGGAACGTTTTCTTTAAAATTAGGTCACCAAAACCTATAAGAATCCATCTCAATCGCATACTTACTCAAGCAATCTCTCCAACTGATATTCTTCATTACAAGCCCTAATCTCTCTTACCGACGATCTCTCTCTTCTAAGCAACATGGCCGCTCTTGAGTCCTGTCCTAAGCACAACATGATCGCATATTTAGAAAAGACTGAAGGGAATGTTGAGTTTCATGAAGTCATTGATTTTCTTTAAAGAAGTTATATTTCTCATGCACTCACTATAAGTCCTGTTGTTTCGACCACATTTGTTGAACAGTTTTGGACATCTGCTAAGTCCAAAACAATCAACAATGTAAGGCACATAACTGCCAAAGTAGCTAGCAAGGTTGTGTCTATCTCTGAAGCATCTATCCGAACTGATCTTAATTTTAATGATGCTGATGGGATAGACACACTTCCAAATCAAGCTATCTTTGATGCTATTCAGCTTATGGGATATGAAGGGGATTTAACTGTGTTAACATTTAATAAAGCTTTGTTTTCACCCCAATGGAGGTTTTTATTTCACACAATTAATCATTGTTTAAGTTCCAAAAGTACCTCTTGGGATCAAATTCCTACAAATATTGCCACTGCTGTAATTTGTTTAATAACTAATCAAAAGTATAATTTTTATAAATTGATTTTTGATGGTATGCTTAGACATCTAGAGGCTAAGAAGAAGTTTGTGATGTATCCTCGTTTTATTTCTATATTTTTAGCTAGACAATTAGTTAATATAACTGTACCTTTAGATCACTTTCCTGTAAATAGCTTAACTAGTAAAGTTTTCTCTTTTATGATTAAGAAGGGCAAACATTTCTCAGGCAAAATTACACCTTTGTTTGATAATATGTTGGTCCAACCAACTCAGGAAGAGGGTGCTTCCTCAGAAAGACTATCTGAAGAACAACCATCACCCTCTCCTGCACCCACTAGTGAAGTCCCAAATAAGTCACTGCCTGACTCATCTTCTGCTCAAGCTAGTGAGGTACCTTTTGAGCAACAACCTGACCCTTCACCAAGTCCTTCACCCAGACCTTCACCAAACCCTTCCCCCACTCCTATTGTTCCTGATTCAATCCCAGAACATACTGGTGAGAATCTTGGAGATCATTCATCCAATGATCAATCCCTTTTAGGGAATGAGGATGCAATGACCCTCCAAAATGTCTATGATCTTTGTATCTCTTTAGGTAAACAGGTTTCAGTTCACCAAGGAAATTAAACTCTTATAAGGCTAAGATCACAAAGCGAAAAAGGAAGCTAATCCTGTCATCAAACACTTCAAAGCATATAAGAAGTGAATATTCAAAGGAACAAGGACATCAAGGTAACATACTCTCAAAGAAAAAGAAGGTGCAATAATGTCTGTATCCAAACAAGGAGGAAGAATGCAAAGGAGATGGTAAAGCAAGAAAATGCTAAAGTGAAGGGAGGACAAAAGAAATGAGGATGAAGACAAAGAAATGATGAAGGTGGACTTTTACTGAGTGAAGTTAGTACTGCTAAGAAGGAGTTAGTTACCGATTTGAATAAGTTAGTACGAAGACCAAAACTAGTACTGACGATCTCATAGTAAGTATGAAGAGCCAATCTAAGGAGAAAGTGCTTCTCAAGCTTCTCAAACATCCTCTTAACCACCCACAATCTTGTTATTTGGTGATGTTTTCATGAACAATTGCTTACACTTTCTCATCAACATACATAAAGCAAAGCCATTTCTCAAGTGTGAATGGTGTAGAACTGAAGGATGTTGAGATACTGATAGACTAAAACTATTCTACAAGATCAAACACTCACTTTAAAGCTCTTCCAAAAATTGATCTTACTAGACAAAGGGAAGAAGAAGATTGAAAGAGAGGATGAAACTGAAAGTGAAGATGATGATATTCCCACTAGTTGTAAGAACATTCTAACAGCTTGAGAATGATGAAGATGTTAGCTAGGAATTCCAAGAAGATTGGAAGCTGTAAGAGGAGTGAAAAAAAAAATTGCTGAGAAGAAGCAGTAATGAAGCTCTCATTAAAAACTTTGATGATGTAAAAGCAAGAATTGAGCAGACAGTATTTAGCTGAGAACTTCAAAGAGCAGAAAGAGGCAGTTTCCAATAGAAGAAAGAGCTAAATTCCTTATCATGATACAAATTGGATGCTAAAGAAGTTCCCTTGACTCAAACAAAGATCACAAGCTAAAAGGAATAAACCTCCAAACAAGAATCAACTCATAAATCAAATGATAACCTACTTTGAAACATGTGGAAACTTCAAACATTTCAAATTTGAATAGCAGGAAGTTTGAAGACATTACAAGTTTGTATAAAACATTAGAGGTTTAATGAACATTCATTTCCATGGGTCTGCTAAAGATGAAGGTTTATCTAACTGATGATAAGAAAAGAGGTGGTTTATCTAATCTGAAGTGATCAAGGAAGACACCAAGAAAGAAGTCAAGGAAGAGGATAAAGTTGGAGAAAGTCACTAAAAACAGAAAGCTAGGTACTAGGAAGAGATGAAGTCAAGAAAAAGAGATACAGCAACACACTTCTGAAGACTGATAGTGACAAAGAAAATGTTGATCTGAGGTTATACTTAACTATAGCTTTCAGGATGAAGATAAAGAAGTAGATTATGAGATTATTGACAAAAAATATCCAAATCATTGACGGAAGACGGGAGTGTTTTGGAACAAAACCACGACCTTGATGAAGCTAATCTATTGAGAGATCAATTTGAATGTGGTAACAAGAAGTAATGGACAGCAAAGACACTTTAGTGTTTTAACATCAGTATTGTCCATATTTGATAGAGATATCTAAATGCTGTTCTTATCAACTGGTAATGAAATAATACAAGATGTGATGCCTGAAGGTTTTGAAAGAGTTATTTGGGGCGATTAATGGTTTTGTTAAATCTGATGAACAAGATGAGTTTTTGGAGCTTCACAGCTAAAGATTGGAAAATAATCAGTGGAAGATTGCACAAGTTCCTCAGGGGTACACACTTTAATGACATTGAAGGTGTAGTCATACATATGCTAACAGAGAACGAAGTATCCTTTAAGAAGGAAATACTGATGAATGTTAAATTTAAGATTAGAGTCATGGAGAAGAAAGTACAATTGGCATTGGAATTGATAAGATTTATCAAGAAGGTACTTGCTGACTTAGAATCTAAAGAACAAGACTGATGGAAGTGAGAAGGGATTGAGTGATGGCTAACCACCACACAACAAATGGTTATCAATTCACCATGCTTAACATGCAAAAGAATTGGCTAGTCCACAAGCAAACGGCTTGGGGTTGGTAAAGACTCTCAATCCGTTGATGGGTTTACAATTTAAAAATTGTAAGGTTAATCAACTCACCTTGCTTCTCGTAAAGAGTTGGCTAGTCGAGGATCAAATAGTTCTTGGTAAAGACTAATCAAATCTGTTGATAGCTGATAGTTTGCTAAAAAACTATATGGTTTATCAATGCACCATGTTATTACAATGAAGCATTGGCTAGTCCAAACTCAAACGGTATTTGGTAAAGACTTCTCAAATCCGTTGATGGTTGACAGTTTACCAAAAACTGTATGGTATTTAACTCACCAATTCTTAGAATAAAGAGTTATCTATCCCAGAGCAAACGGCTACTGGTAAAGGAACATCAAATCCGTTAATGGCTGGTAGTTTGCCAAAAACTATAAAGCCAACTTAGTTGGATTGTAGGTATCAAGATGTTGCTTTGTGGCTGAAAAGATGTTGCTGAATTGCTGAAAAGTCAAGGATGCTGCTATAAAAGGATAGACTGTACAAGTTTAAGAAATCATGAAGAATGTTTGGATACATCCTCTATGCAGTCAAAGAAGCTTAAAGAACAATCAAGCTCTTAAGAATGAAGGAAACATGAAGTTAAAATAGTTTAAAATTCATGTTTAAGGGAGGATTGTTAGGATTAATGTTTTATAAACTTAGTACCGACAGTACAATAGTTAGTACTGACAGTTATACTTTGTACCGACAGTACAAAGTGTTAGTACTGTTAGTTAGTTAGTACCGTTAGTAGTAAAATAGTTAGTACCGATAAGAAGATATTTAAAAGATATTTGTGAGATATTTGTCAGAATTGTCATGTAAGAATTTTAGGGTTTATCCTTGATTCTATAAAGGTTAACTATTGAATAGTTTGGAATATATTTGAATTTGACATTTACAAATAATAAAACATATCATAGTTGCAATCTGTCGAACTATCAAGAACATTTTCAACAAAAGTTGTTTTCTGTTAAATTCATTATTCTTCTTAGTACATTGTGTTAGTATTCCTGCTTTAAATTTTGTATTCAAGTCATTGTTTCTATATAGTTTGTTGTATTTATACATCCAGGCTATCATCCTTAATAGGCTGCAAAGATCCATTCACCAGAAAGGGAACCACAATTGGTATCATTAATGTTTTATAAACTTAGTACCGACAGTACAATAGTTAGTACTGACAGTTATACTTTGTACCGACAGTACAAAGTGTTAGTACTGTTAGTTAGTTAGTACCGTAGTAGTATATTTTTCAGTAACCCATAAGAAAGATATTTAAAGGTTATTTGTGAGTATTTGTCAGAAATTCCATGTAAGACTTTTAGGGTTATCCTTGATCTATAAAAGGATAACTATTGACATAGTTAGAATATATATGAAATAGACAATTACAAATCATACAACATATCATAGTTAGCAATCTGTGACTATCAAGAACATTTTCAACAAAGTTGTTATTCTGTTAAATCATTATTCTTCTTAGTACTTGTGTTAAGATTCCGCATTAACATATTGTATTCAAGTCATTGTTTCTATATAGTCTGTTGTATTTATACATCCAGGCTATCATCCTTAATAGGCTGCAAAGATCCATTCACCAGAAAGGGAACCACATGGTTTTTTTTCAAGTTTTAAATGGCTAATTGCAGCCCTATTAATAAGCTAGTAAAAGTTGACTAAATATCAAAATAAGCTTAAACAGATTAACCTTATTACCTAAAGATCTTATGCTAAGAAAATTAAAACCTAAAACAACCTATAGCTTATCTAAATTTACTTGTTAAAATTGACTTATAAGACTAAAGCTAGAACACTTAAGAAAATAGGGCAGATTGTGACAAAACCACAATTGACAAATGTAGGCTTAGACTAAACTTTATCTAATACATAAAGAACCTAAAACAAGCACTAAATCAACACCAAAAAGTAATTTATAAGAACCTAAGCAAATAAGTTGTGTATTAAATCCCTATGACCACAGATTCTAAGAATAGGAAGAAAATACCTTAAAACTTAAATGTAAACTATAAAAATGTATCAAAACAGTTTATAAGACCTTAAAAGAGATTAATAAAGTAGAATTTGAAACCAAAAAGGCATCAAACAGTAGTAACATTGGTTACTACTACTTGACCCAAACACCCCTTTAAAATCAGATTCACCATTTTTAAGCTAGATTAAACTGAATTAAGCTTGGATTATTAAAAATAGATGATGATATAAGCAAATGAAGCACAAATAAGCAATACTCTACCAAAAATAAGCAGTAAACAATAAGCTACATCATTCAGCTAAAATAAGCTAAAATATGCAGTTTTATGAAAACACTTAAACAAAAGACATATAAGCTGAAAATTATAACTAATAAGCAATAATGAGACACAATAAGCAAAATTAAACAGAGAATAAGCAGTAAATAAGCAAAACAGTTAATAAGAATAAAAGTGAAAAGTGAAACTTACTTTTGTCATTTGCTTTAAAACAAAAGGATATAAATGCCTTAGTAGAGTATTCTACAACCACGCTTGTTAAAAAACTAGTGGTTTAAAACCCATAAGCCCATCCAAATCTGGCTTATCATCCATACTTATCTTTTTGGGTGATTTTTGGTGAAAACAACTTAAACTCTATAAGCTATGGAAAAGCTTATATAGATTAAGTAAAACAGCTAAAATATAAGAGAACCAAAGCTTATTGAAGTTTATCAAACCATTTTAAAAACATATATTTCATTAACATAAAACATTATTTTACATTAAAATATGAATTTCATTAAAACTTAAAAGTGAGTACAAGGCTTTTAAAGGAAATACAATAAGCTAACATAAACTAATATAAGCTGAAAGTTACAACAAAAAGATAGATAAAAAATTGGATGCCCTAATGTGAGACAATCGCCTCTATTTATATTGGCCTTGAGAAGCATCTAGGCCTTTGAGGTGTGTTTCTTCTGTGAGAGGATTTGAGAGTGCTCTCCAAGCCTTCAATCTCAGCCCTTGAATCCATTTGTGCTTCTTTGTGCTTGATCTCAGCCCTTGATTATGTCTTGACTAATCAATCTTCTTGGGATTGCCTACGAGGTTTGTCATGTTCTTGGGAGAATAGGTTAAGGGGGTTTGTCAGGTTGTAGGGAAAAGTGAAAGAGATAGGTGAATAGTGTTTGTGGGTTTGGCGGGATTTGTTTTTATTATTTGTTTGGGTTAACGGGGTGTTAGGGACTTATAGTGTAAAGTTTTTAGGACTAACGGTGCAAAGAGTCAGGGACTAATGGTGTAAGGATTAGGGACTAATTGTGTAATAGTTTTAACATAATTATGGTTAGGGATTTTTAGGCTTAATGGGCTTTTAGTGTTGGGCCAGTTTTGAGGATTTTGGATTTAGCCTTTCTTGGGTTGACCTGACCCATTAATTGGGCCCGGGTTGGTCCGTAGAAGATGGGTATGCCTTCGACTTTGGTTTTTCGCGCTCTTTCCATTCTCGTGCTTGGTTTTGTCTGGTTTTGGCCTTGTCTTTGTCCTTTTTAAAATATTTGTTACCTGCACATCATAAATCACAAAACACACGAATACAATGCAATTTTGATATAATTTGGTCATTTTAGGCTCGTTGTTATAGGTAAAAGGAATGCCTTTATAATTATGTTGGCCACCATAATTATAATTGCATCCTTTCACATGTATACTTACTTTCAAGACTACACATTTTAATGATAATGCACATATACCACATAGAGAATCTTGCACGACTCCAATATCCACAAACACGATGATCCACCAAAACAATATTTATTTATATAAGGATAAAATCAAAAACGAAAGCCTCATTGTACCTTAAAATACAAAATACCCAAAATAAATCATCGATAATAGCAACGTGTCGAGGTAGAAGACGAAATAATTATGTAGGCCCTCCGCTTGGGTTTGATTTGCTTTTCCAAGAGTCACCCCGATCGTGCCCTTGGCTATTCGAGCATCCGACAGGAGATCTGAGTCGACCTCTTCTTCCGACTCTTCAAATACATTCTCTTTCGGTCCACGAAGGCTCCTCTCAATTGGGCTCCTCTTCTGAATCTTCTGATATCGAGTAGCTCGTAGGTCAAAATAAAACTCAGAGAAAAGCAAGAAAACAAAACGCCTATATAGCTAAACATATAGATCCTATTATGCAACTATATGAAGGACTCCTAGGTTATAGTCTAGGTCAAACCACCTACTTCTCTATAATCAAAGGCTCTGATACCAACTTGTCACACCCCGCCAAGGGGGAAACACGAGGCGTAACAAGATAGGCATCATCACAACACATTGGTGTCAACAATAGAGAATAACTAGAAATGCAACTAAATAAAATCCAAAGTGTTATGACGACACCTAACACAAGAGGGGTCTTGTTTTGAGGTTAATCGCACACACAATACATATACATAGAAAATAAATCCGAACATAACATCATGAATAATCAAATTAACTAAAATACAAAAATAAAAAATGAAGTCCCCTAGCAAAGAAGGCTCCAAAATAAGATTTACTAATGTATCTCTAGCTACGCAAATTAACCTTCCGTTGCTTCACTTTGCCTCACCTGCAAATGTATTTAAAATGTCAACAATAATGTTTGTGAGGATTCACAGGTTGTCACAATAATTTCTTACTCTTCTCTGCCCGATCAGAATCATTAGGACATACAAGAATATTATTACCACAAATGCAGCAATTAAAATCATAACACATTAATTAAAATATTCAGGCTTGTATAGCACTGGAACTATAAGCAACCAAGATCACCCAGAATGTACCACACAAACATGGGATTAGGGTATCCTCAAATCCATCACCGGGTAGGAGTACCCCTACGATACCATCTCATGGGTAGGGTAACCTCTCCGATCTGAACAATGTCATACACTAAGCCATATAATATAAAGTTAATACCAAAAACCAAGTAAAACAATTATTCGCAGCAAATAAAACATTTCCAAAACCATTTAGTATCATTTTCACCCCAAGAAAACACAAAAAAGGGGGCTATGAATACTCACCTCAAACTTCACGAATGCGCAATTAACCTTGCAACTAATCTATACAAAACAATACAAACATGTTACCATCGATTAGGTCTCTCACCCAAGTCGATGTAACAATCACAACGATGGATACTCTATACCATATCTTGATTCAACTCATCTATATACTCTTCACAACTGGCTAACCTCAAGTTACCTTATAAAACCTACATCTCAACTTTCTGCATTTTATCTTGTTTTTATAGTCACAAGATGACTTTAAATAAAATACTAAAACACCTAATTGGTTCTTCTCCTTACATTCTATAGCTCCTCAATGAGTTGTGAGCTTCTACGATTTTTGGATAAAAATAACAGTGAGTGTAACCATTTTATAAAAGTTCAACATCACAAAGTGTCCAGAATTTGACCTGATTCGACCTTCAAAAAGTTTAACTTGAGCAGACCCATTTAAACACTTAGGAACATTCTACAAAAATTCTAAAAAATCATAAACATCATGAACATGCTACAATAGCAAACTCATCAATTAAAAAGACGTTTTGATATGATTTTTGACTTCACAAACATAACTCAGAATCTGCCTCGAAAACTCAGTTTTGTCAACGAATCTTGTTTAATTAATTTGACTAACTTCCACTCACTTTTAATTCATGAAACCTATGGGGTTGGAAAGTAGACTCTCTGTAGATAATTTTAGGCTTAAGAAAATCAATAAAAGCTATCCGTATGACCAAGTTATGACTCTCGCAAGATGACCTAAAATTCTGCCCAGATTTCTATTCCGAATTTAGCATAATTAACCCTAATTGACTTACCCAAAACCCTAATTATTAAATCTATCCCAAAAATGATTTTATGATCAGAAACCCACTATTAAAGATATTCTTAAACCCTATGATCCATCATTTGTATTGTTAATGATTTAAGAAAATAAACTACTAGGGTTTATAAAACATTACCTTATATCCTTGCTTCTTGAAACACAAATCACCAACTTAATCTTGATAAAATATATATTTCTTTTTTTTTCTCTTGAGGGATTTCGACCAACAACAAGGGGAGGGAGAGAAAAGTGATTTAGGGTTTTTCTTGGTTTTGTATTTATACTAATAGAGTCCTAATTATAGTCAAAATTTATTTCCTTTTTCCTATTTATCCCTAAACCGGCCGAACACTATGTATATATATATATATATTTTTTTATTTAATTATTAATTAACTAATTATCTTAATTACCTTAAGTTTTTATAAAAACCTATGCTAATTTGGGTAAACTTTTTTACATAAACGCAACTTACTAGCTTTTCAAAAGTAACTTTTGATTCTAACTAATTCTAAAAATAGAAAGTACTCTAAAATCTATAAAATACTAAACTAATATATATATATATATATATATATATATATATATATAATATGAATTACGTATACATAATACGTACACAGAATATTACGTACACAACATTTGAAACTACGCAAAGCTTTCAAATGATCTCATTTCCATTCAATCTCATTTCAACTAGTACCATGATTCATCAATCATGTACTTCAATCTCATATACATATCTCTCACATAATAACACATTAAAACACATAAAGAACACACATAAACGCTTCACATAAATTCTAAACAAACTGACCAACCAGCTCAAACCACGGTTGTCACACATTGCGGTTACCAGACTTAAAATTATGAAGAAGTATGACTACGGTTACCTGGAAGAGATTGAAGTTCGTCGAGATGATCAGAAGCTATATACGTTTAAAGAAGGTGACTTTAAAAGACTACGTCTACAAGACATGAAGCCATGTTACTTCTACTCGTTCAAATAAAAGCTACAAATCATCATCAATCGAGATGGATATGATTTGAATGTGGCATTTAGTATGTACACTAGACGTATTGTCATTCAAAGGATGGTGGATGTCTTCAATTCGGTGTCCGAAGTAACCAAAGAGCTCAAACCTCTACTAACCCGAACCCATACAGATCGAATCTCAGGAACAGAAACGTTATTACAACTTCATACTCAAGACCTCATGGAATAATATACGTGGATCAGGAACAACAGAGAAAAAGAGTGATATGCGCTGTATTGAACTCCACTAGTTTAGTGATGGCTCGCTCATTGATGTTCGTCTACTCTTCTCACGACATTGTTGCGAATATACATGCCAATGAGGAAATGAGGTAACTTTAGACAGAATAAGGCTCTTTTTCTTTTATGGTTATGGTTCAGGATATAGACAAGCAGCTTTATCAGAGGAGGTTGATGCGGAATCTAGAGAAGTTCGTTGATGGAAGGGTATACGGGAACGATCTTAGGTTACTAGAAACGACAATATGACTCTGTCATATCTTGTCTCAACTCATTTCAGGTCAATTTCTCGTATATAATAAAACTTGTGAATATGTGAATAAATGGTGTAGACTATTATTAGGCTTATATAGTGTTTGAGTACAAATTTTCAAGAATTTCTTAGTAAAATCAAAAAAAATCAAATTAACGTACTCAAACACCATATTATTCTCTCAAAATTTAAGGGGGAGCATTAATATGTTCCAATAATCGGCTTGTTAATAATTGGACATCTTCTCCTTCTTTTTTACTTTTTGGATGCATATAATTTTATCAATTAATATTTCAAAAATATTAAAAGATTTAATTTTTTGATAAGGGGATTAAAATGTGATTAAAACTATATGGCATAATATATGTGAATTTTAGAGTCGCACAGTGTAGATCACCATATATGTGCTAAACTCTTTCGATTAATCGATACACATATGAAGGGGGAGAAAATGGTTACGTGATTGGCTGAAATGTGGAAGTACCAAAGACCAACCATTTATATTACTGTATTGGAGTTATAATGTGGTTAAGTTTAGGTATCTATTCCCATGATCCAGCCATAACCAAAGGGTCCCCCCCCCCCCCACCCCACCCCCCACACTTAATTTTTTTTCTTTTTATTTTTTCATTTTTTTATACCCAAGGATATTCCACTAGATAGTGTAGAAGTCCTTAGGTATGAAAAAAGGAGTAAAGTGAGAATAAGGGATAGTGCCAACTGAGATGGATTTAGTACTGGAACAAACCCAACAAGGTACTAGTTATGAAGTCTCGGTAAGCGTTGAAGGGGTTAAAGAATTAAAAAGAAAAGTTAAGATAAAGGGTGAAAAGAAAGAAGCCCTCCATACACTTAGGTAGAAACTAGGTCAATACATCTGCTGTCAAGAATCACAAAGGATTGGGGACATTGAGCTGACATCATGGGACCCAGTGAGGGCAATGACAAACCCTCTTATCCACTCAAATTCTCTCAAAGATTTTTTTTCATTTTCATCGAGATCTACTCAGCATTTCTCATTAAACTTTATCACTCCAAGTTAGTTGGTATTGAAAAGGTGGCTATCTGCTTCAGCCTTTGATCACTAAAACCAAAGTGCACTATTAAGTCTAGAGCCAAAAGAGATCATCCATGATCATGTAGGACATTAGACTGATGGTTAGGTCTAGATGTTGGCAGTAGAAATAATCGTAAATCATGTACCTATTTTGTGTTGGTTGTAACCAAATTAGGCTTTTATTCGTGAAATGAAAAGCTTTTTTTAATTCTCTCTCGTATTCATCTTTATTGTTATTTACGTGTTTTGGCAAGACATGTTCTATTGTATTTTCTATATAAACCCTATTTACCATTTAAAATGGCTATATCTCGTATCGAATCTCATCGTGCGTTATGTCTACAATGACTATCACTCGCTCTGGTATGACCCCTGAAGCAATCGAAGAACTCATTAACCGACGTATGGAAGATGCGTTGGCTGCTCATGAGGCGACAATGGAAATGGCGGCAATGGAAATGGTGAGAATGGAAATGGTGGAAATGGAAATCCAAACGAGAATGGTAGAGGTGATAGACCTGTTGCTAGAGAATGCACATATCAGGACTTCATGAAGTGTCAACCACTCAACTTTACGGGAACGAAAGGAGTTGTCAGATTGATAAGGTGGTTTGAGAAGATGGAAACAGTTCCATATGAGCAACTGCCCATAGAAGTCCCAAGTTAAGTATGCTACTTGCACCTTGTTAAACAGTGTACTAACTTGGTGAAACTCACACAAGAGAACCATTGGGACTGGGGCTGCATTTGCCATGTCATGGAGAGAGCTCATGAAGCTAATGACTGAAGTGTATTGTCCAAGGAATAAGATTCAAAAAATGGAAACTGAATTGTGGAACTTAACCATAAAGGACAATGATTTGGCTGCTTATACTCAGAGATTTCAAGAGTTGACTATGATGTGCACCAAGATGGTCCCAGAGGAGGAGGATCGGGTTAAGAAATTGATTGGAGGACTCCCCGATAACATCCAAGGGAATGTAATTGCTGCTGAACCTATAAAACTTCAAGATGCCATTCGAATTGCTAACAACTTAATGGACCAAAAGTTGAAGGGATATGCTATGAAAAATGGTAAGAACAAAAGAAGATTGGAGGTCAATCAGAGAGAAAACCGTGGACAGCAACCACCATTCAAAAGGCCGAATGTTAGAGGTTGGAATGTGGCAAGAGCTTATATGGCTGGCAACAATGAGAGAAAACCATATAATGGACCGTTGCCTCTCTGTAACAAATGTAAGCTTCATCAAGAAGGGCCTTGCACTGTGAGATGTGGGAAGTGCAACAAGGTTGGGCATTTGACCCGGGATTGTAAGGTC
Organism: Tanacetum coccineum; assembly: GCA_026074375.1. Lineage (NCBI taxonomy): Eukaryota > Viridiplantae > Streptophyta > Magnoliopsida > Asterales > Asteraceae > Tanacetum > Tanacetum coccineum. Next base: position 4,566 of record BQNB010083882.1, on the reverse strand, counting down.
ACAAATTCCACTACTTCTACTCTGAGAGGTCAAATAGTGAACTAGAGTATTTTAATAGGAGTGATTGCCCAAAGCTGAAAGATCAAAACCATGGAAATAAGGCTGGAAACAAGAATGGTGTTGGTGAAGCAAGAGGAAAAAAATATGTGCTGGGTGGAGGAGAAGCTAACCCCGATTCAAATGTCATCAAGGGTACGTTTTTTCTCAACAACCATTATGCTTTTATGATATTTGATTCAGGAGCCGATAAAAGTTTTGTGTCGACTACTTTTAGTGCTTTGCTTGATGTAACCCTCGATACTTTAGACGTTAGCTATGCTGTCAAATTAGCCGACAGGAGAATTTCTAAAACTAATACCATACTTAGAGGCTGTACGTTAGGATTGCTAGGTCACCCATTCAATATTGACCTAATTCCAGTCGAACTTGGAAGTTTTGACGTCATCATCGGCATGGATTGGTTAGCGAACCATCATGCCGTGATTGTTTGTGATGAGAAGATTGTGAGAATTCCATATGGAGACGAAGTTTTGATAGTTCAAGATGATAGAGACGGCAAAGGAGAGAAGTCGAAGTTGAGCATTATATCGTGCACTAAAACTCATAAGTATATTGGGAGAGGTTGCCAAATTTTTCTGGCATAAGTAACGAAGAAGGAAACCATAGACAAGTCGGAGGAGAAGCGACTTGAGGACGTGCCGACTGTTCGGGACTTTCTGAAGGTCTTTCCAGAGGACTTACCTGGACTACCACCAACGCGACAAATTGAATTTCAAATTGACTTGGTCCTTGGTGCTGCACTTGTAGCACGAGCTCCGTATAGATTAGCACCGTCAAAATTGCAAGAATTGTCTACTCAATTACAAGAACTTTCTGACAAGGGATTTAGAAGACCGAGTTCCTCACCCTGGGAGCCCCAGTCTTGTTTGTCAAAAAGAAAGACGAATCTTTTCGGATGTGTATCGATTACCGTAAACTGAACAAGTTGACTGTGAAGAATCGATATCCACTTCCGAGAATCGATGACCTGTTTGATCAGTTGCAAGGATCAGGAGTCTACTCTAAGACCAACCTAAGATCTGGTTATCACCAACTCAGAGTTCGAGTAGAAGACATTCCAAAGACAGTGTTTAGGACACGCTATGATCACTATAAGTTTCAAGTGATGCCGTTTGGACTGACCAACGCACTGACGATATTCATGGATCTGATGAATCAGGTGTGCAAACTGTACCTAGATAAATTCGTGATCATTTTTATTCATTACATCTTGATCTACTCCAAGAGCGAGGAAGAGCATGCATAATACCTTAGGTTAATTTTGGAGTTACTTAAAAGGAGGAATTGTACGCTAAGTTTTCAAA